>LPNX011078008.1:25828-40037 GCA_001517045.1 Pseudotsuga menziesii | reverse complement strand
AGACACATATTTCTAGAGACTATGATCACATATCAGATCTCATACAAGCAGGTACATGAGTAGTACCTAAATAAGAAAATGCATTTATGTATTGTTTACTCGATCTTTGTAGAATTTAATTTATGTAGAAATTACAAATGCAAGACCTTATTTACAAAATGTATTGTTAACTTGAACTATTTCCTTTCATAGGTCAGATATATGCAGTGGTTGCCCCAAAAAATAATGAATGGGGTTCTGACTATTGGTTGGCACGTTGCTTAGAGGGGAAACAAACCCTTCTAGAACATGTTACAGATGATGAAAATATTTAACTCCCAACCGGCTCGATGGTTATAAAAGGGGAGTGCTTGACACTTGCAGCACAATAGAAAAGGAAGGGTGGGTATGTATATCAAGATTATAGACCAGGAGCTATTGTATACCACTTCACCAACCTAGTAGTTGGTATAAACATCAAGCTCTGAACACTTGCTCACAAAAATAGGTCACATGTATGATACTTGCTACCTCATATAGAGCACAAAAGATTGATGGACACCATCGGCACCAGAGATGATCCGGATGGCCTACTTGTATGAGTGCATTTTCAGGTGCATTATTTAACCTTTTTAAAAGTGAATTCTTAAGCACAATTTCCATTATTTAGCCTTACTGTATTACCAGTGTAATAAACCTGTGATTGACAGATACCATTGACAGACATAATATTATTCAAAGGATATTGGACACTATAAACACGATCGTACAACCTCGGATGAGTTATCTATAAACCATGTTTGCACATTTTCATTGGGTTCTCTTTTCTTTCTTATGATGTTACTAATGTCTAGCCTTTCGTGTGCCTAGGATACAAACACCATCTACGGCACATTGGAGGCGCCAGGAATGGTGTCTTTAGACACCACCAAATATAGTTCGGAAAATAACAAGCTCTCGAGTTGTTGAAATTTACATTTCTTGATGTTTTTAGTTTAATATACATTTAATTACATTGCCATGTACAAATCAGAATCCAACTAGAGGCTTTCATACTTGCATGCACCAATTTCAGGGTCAAGACAAGGTATGAGATGGAACTAGAAACACATGAGTCACTAATTTGCATGCTCCAATTAGGCTCAAGACAAGGTATGAGATGTCCAACTAGGGTTTGGTGAGCAATCATGCAAGTTAGGAGAGGGAACTAGAAACACGTGATCACCAATACTTGCATGCACACCAACTAGGCTTTCATGAGTCACCAAGTTGCATGCTCCAACTAGGTTCAAGACAAGGTATGAGATGTCCAACTAGGCTTTGGTGAGCAATCATGCAAGTTAGGAGAGTGAACTACAAACACATGATCACCAATACTTGCATGCACCAACTAGGCTTTCATGAGTCACCAAGTTGCATGCTCCAACTAGGGTCAAGACAAGGTATGAGATGTCCAACTAGGGTTTGGTGAGCAATCATGCAAGTTAGGATAGGGAACTACAAACACATGATCACCAATACTTGCATGCACACCAACTAGGCTTTCATGAGTCACCAAGTTACATGCTCCAACTAGGGTCAAGACAAGGTATGAGATGTCCAACTAGGGTTTGGTGACCAATCATGCAAGTTAGGAGAGTGAACTACAAACACATGATCACCAATACTTGCATGCACCAACTAGGATTTTATGAGTCACCAAGTTGCATGCTCCAATTAGGGTCAAGACAAGGTATGAGATGTCCAACTAGGGTTTGGTGCGTAATCATGCAAGTTATGCGATGTGCTTTATGAGACGAAACAAGGTATGAGATGTGCTTTTATTATGATTGTTAGTGGCATTGGTATGGAAAAAGAGAACTCAAAATCATCATAAAGTAATTATTTGCACACGGTCATATGGGGGATTTGGCTAGGGATGAACTTAGTTCTTAATTCTACTTGAGGAAAAAACCATTCTTTTGTTCAAGAATTAATCTCTTATTCAAGCATTGTCTCAAAAAGTACACTAAACACATGTACATATAATTATTTTCCCATGGTAGCTTACATATCAAAGTCATGGGTTCCCTTGATGGTGCATATCAAAGTGATCCGAATTTTAGTATCACAGGGCATCTTATTTTTCTTTGATATGCATGTCAGTAAGTATAAAGTTGGAACTGGCATTGGAACTGGCAAGGTATGAGATGTCCAACTAGGGTTTGGTGAGCAATCATGCAAGTTATGAGAGTGAACTACAAACACATGATCACCAATACTTGCATGGACCAACTAGGCTTTCATGAGTCACCAAGTTGCATGCTCCAATTAGGGTCAAGACAAGGTATGAGATGTCCAACTAGGGTTTGGTGCGTAATCGTGCAAGTTATGATATGTGCTTTATGAGACGGAACAAGGTATGAGATGTGCTTTTATTATGATTGTTAGTGGCATTAGTATGTAAAAAGAGAACTCAAAATCATCATAAAGTAATTATTTGTACATGGTCATATGGGGGATTTGGCTAGGGATGAACTTAGTTCTTAATTCTACTTGAGGAAAAAACCATTCTTTTGTTCAAGAATTAATCTCTTATTCAAGCATTGTCTCAAAAAGTACACTAAACACATGTACATCTAATTCTTTTCCCATGGTAGCTTACATATCAAAGTCATGGGTTTCCTTGATGGTGCATATCAAAGTGATCCAAATTTTAGTATCACAGGGCATCTTATTTTTCTTTGATATGCATTTCAGTAAGTATAAAGTTGAAACTGGCATTGGAACTAGCAAGGTATGAGATGTCCAACTAGGGTTTGGTGAGCAATCATGCAAGTTAGGAGAGTCAACTACAAACACATGATCACCAATATTTGCATGCACCAACTAGGTTTTCATGAGTCACCAAGTTGCATGCTCCAACTAGAGTCAAGACAAGGTATGAGATGTCCAACTAGGGTTTGGTGCGCACTCATGCAAGTTAGGAGAGTGAACTAGAAACACATGATCACCAATACTTGCATGCACCAACTAGGATTTCATGAGTCACCAAGTTGCATGCTCCAACTAGGGTCAAGACAAGGTATGAGATGTCCAACTAGGGTTTGGTGAGCAATCATGCAAGTTAGGAGAGTGAACTACAAACACATGATCACCAATACTTACATGCACCAACTATGCTTTCATGATTCACCAAGTTGTGCATGCTCCAATTAGGGTCAAGACAAGGTATGAGATGTCCAACTAGGGTTTGGTGCGCAATCATGCAAGTTATGACATGTGCTTTATGAGACAAAACAAGGTATGAGATGTGCTTTTATTATGATTGTTAGTGGCATTGGTATGGAAAAAGAGAACTCAAAATGTTTAAAGTAATTATTTGTACATGGTCATATGGGGGATTTGGCTAGGGATGAACTTAGTTCTTAATTCTACTTGAGGAAAAAACCATTCTTTTGTTCAAGAATTAATCTCTTATTCAAGCATTGTCTCAAAAAGTACACTAAACAAACAACTTTGGATAATTAATGGCCTCAATGCTCTTGATGAAATGTGCTTTCAATGGTGGTGTAAAAACTCTCTAGGTTTTTGTTGACTAGGATCTCACTATAAATTGGATGTTAAACAAGACCTAATTGTCAAATATTGCTACTCTTTAGTACATTTATTTTCAGCATGTTTTGGGGAACTAAACATTATTGTTGATTCTCTTCCTTAAGTAAGTCAAATTCTGGAAGATATGGAGTTAGAAGAGATAATTGAAGGGCCCTATTTGGTTTCTTCCTTGTGATTCAAATAAAGGTGACATGTAATATCTATGTATATATTTCACTATTTTAGCTGAGTTAGATAATCTTTTGGTTCATATAGTTTTTTGGATGTATAAGACTATGTGTGTTTTTGGATATTTTCTATAATAATATCATTATTATTTTTGGACAATTTTTGAAATTGGGATTTTTCTCCCATATAGGACCAACATGGGAGAAATTTTTGGACAATTTTTGAAATTGGCACATTTGCAAAGATCATGTAGTATTTTGTCTGTTGTTATCTATTGGGGTATTTTGATGAGATGGAATTAAAGGCCCGTGGTGGAACTAGGGTTACCAAGGTGTTGTAAAGGAAAGTGTCTTATGGTTAGGGACTAAGAGGCCATCAAAATAATGGAGTTGAAAGGTGGATGTAAATGGTTCTGCAATTATATACAAGCAAGTTTCAAAGATTAGAATGGTTCATACCTTAGCCAAACAAAGGTTGATCCAAGCTGCCCTTCAATCCTCTTCTTGCTCTTCTCACTCCTCTTGCTCCAAGAGACATGCAAAACGAATTATACCTTCCTCAAACCAAGATGACCACATATAAAGAAATGATAATCAAATAAATATGAGATAATAATCTGATTAACATCAAAATCTAATCATAAACAAAGATTCAATCACACATTGAACAATGATTTGGGAAGAAGAAGGACATCACATCTTTATTAATCTTGAAAACAAGTACAAGTATACCTTCTCTTCAAGTTCGGCACCTCACAAAACCTTGATCCGGTTCTGCTGCTTCTCTTCTCCAAGGAACTCAGCCTCCAAACTCTGCAACACAAGGGGATGATCGCCAGGGCAAAGGTGTGGGCAAAGAGAGCTCCAATTCCTCCAGCATGATAATACAAAGATTCAAGCCCCCTCTCATGGACCTCCCTACCTCTATTTATATGCTTAAGGAAGAGTTAGGGGTGAAGACAAAGTAGTTACAACTGAAGGAGTCAGTTGCATAACTACCCAAACTACCTGAAATTCAAAAGACATGTTTTTTGACATTTTTAAGAGGCGTACGCGGGTTGCAGAAACAACAGTCGCATACACGAGAAATACACACGGGTTTCCAATACAGAAAGCCATGTATATATAGCAACTCACGTACGTACACGGGTATTATAGAGAGCAAGTCGCGTACGTACGCGGGTTTGCCCTAAGGCAACTCGTGTACAGGAAAAAGAAAAAAAACTCATTTTTAGGGTATTTTTAGGCATTTTTAGACTTTGGTGTCTTCTGGAAAGTTTTAGCTAACAGAAATATATTTCCACCGGAGTAGAGATGAGGTCAAACGGAGTTACAAAAATCAAGATATGGGTCCTCCAATTTAGGTGTTTTTTCAGTGAATTTTCATGAAGTGTCATCATGGAAGTGTCGACATGCGACGAAATCATAGGAAAGTGGTCACAGGAAGAGATGTGTCATTTTGAGCTATAACAAATGCCCCCTAATGTGTGAGGTTAGAGGGGAAGACGATAGCCGAAATACATTATAAAGGAAACAACTGAGTATGGAGAGAGTAGAGAATCCAAGATCGAAAGGCTCGAACAAAGGTACCTGAAAGAGAGATAAATGTCAGAAAAACTGATCTCTGGGACATACAAGTCCATATACAAATCATCGCCATAAAGATACAGGTAGATCGAACATATGTATAACTGATGAAACTATCATGGTTGCTCAATATGCAAAAAGGCACCATATCAAATCTAAAGGAGTCATGGCCACAAATGAACAAGGTGGATCCATACTCAACAATCGATCATAGCCACAAAAATACAAGGTGGATCTATGTCTCAGCAAAATGTCATATAAAATATAACAAGGTCTTGCGCAACTCAGGCAATAGCAAAAAATAATGATGCTACTGTCGGCCCAAGGTCTTCAATCCAAACCGCCCAAAAAAGGTACGAATCCTAACCATGCGAATAAAGGGAGTTGAAGTCAAACATGGAGGAAACCGTTTGATTACCGATCAATGATGAGAATCGTTAACAAATGTGAGGGAAACCACCATTAATGAAAATGGTCCCCAAGGTACCTAGTACATTCTAACAAGTGTGAATACAAGGGCTTGAAGTCAAACACTTGAAGAATCCATCAAGTATGAGACATTAAGGTATTCCCACTACCCAATAGCGAGGGAAATTGCCACTGATGACTACAATCCCCAAGGTACTGTCATAAAACTCTAAATCTCATTCCCAGAGCAATATGTCTTGCAATCGATAGGAAGAGATCCATTGGAAGGAAGGCATTAAAGCATCCTTCATCATCCAACATGAGGTAAGTCAAAGACTAATTGGATCTGAAATTGGTACTAAATTTCATGACAAGGAACGCTGAAGACATGATGTAATGAACTGATACCAGGGAATGGCCGACACAAAAGGTCAAGGCAACTACAGAATCGCCGATAAAGGTTTAATCCTTAAATAGTGAGCACGACACAAAAGTGACTTAGGCAGCTTTTGACACAAAAGGACCAACGAAACAAATATGCAATGTAGGAGACATTGATAGATTCCCCATATAATTGGAAAAGAAACCAACTGGAGGAGTAAAAACTCTGAATCGGGATAAGATCAAAAACTAGGACCCAACTATTGATAGACTCAAAACTGGTGCTTTGTTCAAGGAAACAAGACTTGCTGCCATGATGTAAAAAACATGTGAATGAACTTCCCTTCCCTTCTTTCTTGTAAAGGTTTAACGAGTCCAAGAAAGCAAACTCGGGGCCATCTTCATTTTTGGCAAGCTCGAAGAAAAGAAAGAAGAATGCTTGATAAAGCATTGATTCGTGGATTTTACGAGCCCGAACTAGTACATGCTCGACGATGTTTTCATAGATTAAAGAGTCTGAAAACTCCAAAGAAGACTCCAGGGGGGTCCTTTTTCATCCAATTTAGTCTCCTGAGGCCGAAAAAGTATAAAACAAACCAAAGAAGAACTCTTTTAACTTTCGAACAAGAAAAGGCGCACCTTTTTCATACTTAGTCAGGAAGGTCTGAAAAAGGTTAAATTACCACCTACACAACGCTCCTTCAAAAGCAGCATATAGCCTGAGTTTTACGAGTGTGAAGGAAGGCAAGATCACTCGAAAAGATCCATTTGATTACAAGAAATGGGGCTTACAACAATAAAATCGATGATTTGTTCTTTAGGGTTTAACGAGCATGACAAAGACATAAAGTACACTCAGAATATTTTTCATGTTTTGGTCCAGAGCATGAAAAAGAGAAAACTAAGCTCATACCGGGGGTTCCTTTTTTGTAAGTTTAGTCCCTCAGGTCCGGAAAATAGATAAACCTATGCCTGAGAATACTGTTCTCAATTCCGAAGAAAAGAGAGTGTTCCTTTCTTGTATTATTCCACATGGTCCGAGAAAGCGATAACCTACCACCAATGTGGATTCCCATTCACATATTCTTAACGAGCCTGAATGGAAAAGTTTACTTGGCAGTCAAGTCCATTTTGAGGAGTTAGACCTGGGCCTAAAGAAACTCAAAATCTTTCTCGTGAAGTTCTAACGAGTTCGGAAAAGTCAACTCGCAGCCTCCTTACTGTTTTTAACGAGCTCGAAGGAGAGCAAAAAGAATGCTCTAAATGTGAGGAGACAAGTGTCATAGGCAAGAGAAACTAGTTCCAAGCGCAAGGAACAGACCTATGCATAATGCAAGGAAAGTGAGCAAGATAAGGACACTCGGGGAACGTCTCCTCAAGGTAAAGGCTGTCAAGTTGCAAAGGCAAAATGATACAAGGCTTAGCGACGATGACAACAAAGATGAGGGCTTATACAATGAGCTAAAAGCCTGGAAGTCGACATCAGGCTCATAAGCGCGAGCAGGGCACATGCAAATGCATTTACAGCTTGAACAACAAGACAAGGCCAGTAAACAGTTGTGAATCCAACTAATAATCCTGTCTCCAAGAAACAACAACATCAAGACCATATTCAAAAGAAAAGATCCGATGCGAGTCACTTTGGCAGAAACACATGTGGCTTTGCTATCTTCTGCAAAAGGTAAAGTCAAGGAAGAATCAACCGAAGAGGATTCTATAGAATTAAGGCTCGAGGGTTTATAATCAATAATATCAACCTCAGAAGGAGAGAAAAAATCAACAAGGAATATAGAGTCTGCAGGAACAAACTCAGTATCACAGGAGTTGAAAAATTCATAAGAAAAATCAAACTCATCAAGATCACTGAATTGCTGTTCAAAGGAAGAGTCAAGAGACTCAACAAGACCAACATAAGAAGAAAGTTCAGGCTTATTAGGCAAATCAGGGTTAGACTTAGTCACAACTGAACCAACATCCAAAATAATATCAGACTGTATCAAATACTCTAGGAAGACTTTATCCGAAGGAAGGAGATCATCCGAAATAGGACACGTTTCTAAACTTTCAAATGGATTAACAAAGTGGAGAGCATGCTCCATAGTCTATATAGGATGACTCACCTGGTCAACTGCTGGGACCAAGTCTCGAGAAGGTAAGCATGAAAACAGAGGCTGCTTCTCAGTAACAATTGAACAGAGAGGACAAGAGGCCACATGGTTCACCTGTGGTGGGGTAGTGTCTATAGAAACACTGGGAATCAATAAAGGAAAGACTTGGTCTCTAGTTGGGTCAAGAGATGGATCAAGAAAATCCAACTGATTGATAGTGACAATTTCTTTGCCATGATTAAAGTACATCACACGAAAGAATGTTGACACCACATCTTGCATGGCATAGACATAATCATGTCCAAGGAGCATATTGAATTCCAAGGGGTCTTCTATCACCATGAAGTCAACTACGACGGTCTTCCCACCCAAAGTAACAGGTGTTTGAGCAAGAATTCCCAAGACTATACAATTTCTTCTATCAAATGCCAGTAACTGACTAGCAGTTGACACAAGGCTGGGAGATCCCATGCCTCGCCAAGCACGAGCAAACAAAATACTAACTGAGGCTTCTTCATCAATAATACAATGAGCAATCATATATGGTTCAACTTTAACCTTTATCTGGAAAGGTGCATCAAAAGGAAGGTGTGGCTCAACTAGGCTATCCCAATCAAAGGAAGTAATCCGAGAGCTTGGTGGGGGTTGATCCAAAGCAAGTTCAGTGCCCCCTTGTTCAGTAAGTTCTGAACTGGCAGTGAAGAAAATGTGACTAATAGACACTTCACTCTCCAAAGGAAGAGTGGGATTGATCAAGAATGGAATTGATTCAACCGCTTCGTGAAAGTCACTCTTTGAAGGGAGAGTGGGATTGACCAAAGATGACATTGGTTCAATCACATTAGGATCACTCTCCGAAAGAAGAGTGGGATCAACCAAATCTGAGATTGGTTCAACCACTTGACCAACCAAAGGTTGAGTAGGTTGTTGAGAAACTATAGGTTGTTTAGGAGAAGGAAATTCTTGAGTCTCAGACCACACTCTTTGATCCTCTGCAATAGCAGGGCACTGGTGAGTAAGATGATCTCCCTCGCATAGCTTACAAGGGAACTTAAGTTTGCACTTTGAACGACCAGTTTTCTCAACAATGTCAACATGACTAGCAGTGGTTGACTATTTGCTCTTAGCATGACCTGCAGAGGCTAAGAGTTTGCCCCCAGCATGAACTACAAAGGCTGGGTGATTGGGTCCAACCTGACTAAGAGAGGTTGGTTGTTTAAAAGCTTCAGAATGTTCAAAAATGAGATGACCATGAAGCCAAACTCTTCGCACCTCCGCGATAGAAGGGCATTTATAAGTAAGGTGGTCTCCCTCACAAAGCTTACAAGGAAATTTGGGCTTGTGTTTTGAGCGGGTAGTCTTTTCAACAGTGTCAAAATGACTCGCAATGGCTGGCGGATTGTCTTCAACATGAACCACAGAGGCTGAGAGACTGCCCCCTGCATGACTATCAGAGGCTGAGAGACTGCCCCCAGCATGACTTGCAGAGGCTAAGAGACTGGATCCAACATGACCTGCAGAGGTTGGATGGGCACCACCAACATGAACAACAGAGTTTGAATGGTTAGGATCAACATGATTTGCAGCAGTTGAGTGTGTGCCTCTAGCATGAACCATAGAGGCTGGGTGGATGGATCCAACAGGAATTAGAGAGGTTGTATAGGAAGGTTCAATTTGAACAACAAAGGTTGAACGGTTTCCCTCAGCATGAACTACAGAGGCTGAGTGACTGGATCCGACGTGACCTAGAAAGGTTGGAAGGATCCCACCAGCATGATCAACAGAGGCTGGATGGTGAAGATCAACTTGACTTGTAGAGGTTGAGTGCTTAGATCCAACATTACCTGCAGAGGTTGGATGGGTGCCCCCAGCATGAACTGCAGAGGCTGGGTGGTGAATTTCAACTTGAGCTGCAGAGGTTGAACGGGTGCCCCCTTGCTAATGTGTCGTCTTCCTATTCCTCCTTCTTTTACTCCTTTTAGACTGTCGGTCACTAGTATCAGTACTTTCATCGCATGAGATAGAAGGATGAGGAGAATCAACTACAGGTTAAGGGGAAGCAGTGTTTTGATGCTCTTGATATAAGGATCTTACTTGAGAAGCATCAGGAGCATTCAGGACAGTTGCAGTGGAAAACAACCACACCGGTAGCCCTAGGGTGAATCCAGGTCGATTCAGGGTGGCCATCAAGGGAACACCAACATTCCCCATGAGAGGAATAGTACAAGGAGTTCCCAGCATGGGGATCTCTTGGTTGGTGTTCAAAGGGGTGTTACCCATAGTTTCAAACTAGGAGACAAAGTCTGAGGTTGATAGGCAACCAAAATTACAAAGCACTAAAGGCACACTAAGTACAGACAAACCACACAGCACTCACTAAAAATTCCTGAAGTCAAATAGACAAACAGGTATAAGATACGCTTTCCAAAAGAAAGCAAATAGACAATTACTTGGCGTCCCTATAGATGTTCTTAGGCACAAGCGGAGGAATCACCCACCGCCCTCCCACGCCTTCTCTCGAGGTTACCTTCCAAGTTCGTCCAAGGTCAACCAAAAATAGCCTTCCATTGTACCTGTGTATGAACCCTAGATGTCAAAGAGACTAAAGGCTACCTTAACTATATTGACAGTCTGGGGGGACAGTCGTCAGCCTGGTTCGTACGCATGGGAAGGGTAGCAAAGCCCGAAACCCTGTCTAAGATAGAATCCCCAGATGCGCAAAAACCTTGGTTTACGCTTTGATAAGGAATCAAAGGTTTATCTCCTCAATCCAAGTCTCCACGCGGCCTCGTGCTTGACTCCCGTTTGAGAGGAGCTTCCCAGATACAACCAACACAGAAAAGGGTTTACCTAGTGATTAGCCAACTATGTCTTAAATTTAAATACTTGTGGAGAGTTAAAACTCCCTAATCCACAAGTCTAGCCTAAGCTAGTTGGTGTATGACCCTATAAAATAAAACTTACTAGTAAATTTTAAATTATATCGTTTATTTTAAGGGTTGTTTTTAGTCATAGGGTAAATGGCGTGAAACTTATGTGGTGTTTTGACTCAAAGTTGAAACAAAATGACTAAGCAAAGAGATATGAAATGTAAAAAGCAAAAACTATTCTCTGTATTTTTTCAGATAGAAAACTTGAAAGCCACAAAAGAACAAATCTTTTTATTTTTATTTTTTCAAAAACAGTGATATGCCATGCAATCTAGACTAAAAACCTAATCTACATGCATATAAAGCAAACATGTGTTTTTATTTTTCTTTTTCTTTTATAAATGCAAAAGAAAAATAGCCTATCAACTAATGCAAGCAAGAACTGTAAGCAAAGCAAATAGACAGCTACTCTACACCCCACAAACAAACCCTAGGTTTCCCTAAAGTTAGATATCAACCTCTCTTGAAAGGAAGGCTTACAAAGGTAAACAAGACAACAACTTTGGAATGAAGAGACTGAGCAACAAGACTGACATAAACAAAGGTCAAGAAGTCCTAAGTATCAATCTAAACCTACAAACAAAGGCTGCTTAGTACCTTGTCCAACAAGGTCAAGCCAAAGAAGGAGGTGTGGGGGAAGGAAACAAAAACAAGTATATGTTATTTTTATTTTTATTTTATAAATGCAAAAGAAAAACTACCTACAAAGCAAAGTATGTATATAACAAGAACAAAGCAAAAGGAACCTTGCTATACAACCCCCAAACAAACTCTAGAATGCCCTAAAAGTCAGTATAAACCCTACTTGGAAGGAAGGCTTGCATAGAAGACAAGTCAACTATTTTGGCATGGTGAAGTCAACCAACAAAAGAAGAAGGAAACCAACACCAACAAGCTTCTGAAATTAGACAAAGATCACTGACATAGGCTGACCAGAAACATAAGCCAAAAAATCATGCCAAGCAAAGGAGGTGGGGGAAAAGAGCAAAGAGAAAACCCTAATGCTATAAAAGGATTACCACATAGATAAAGAACAACCAAAAGGGATGACACTAACTCCCTGGATTCATGCACCTGCAGAGGACACCAAAAGACCTACCAAACAGCCCACAACAGTAGAAAGAACAACAAGAAATGAGGAAAAACATTGTTTTAGGGGCACACGCGGGTTGTACTACTGATAGGTCGCGTGTCATACGCGGGTTGCCAATACAGCAAGTCGCGTGTATAAGCACACGCAGGTTGTATAATTGACAAGTCATGTATCATATGCGGGTTGACAGTATAGACAGTCACGTGTACCAAACCAAGCACGCGACTGTTCAGTCTGCAAGTCGCGTATGGGTGGAAAAAATTCCAAAAAAGGTCAAAAACTGCCTTAGGAAGGTAGGGGAAGTGTGCTATCAGAATTATAAGGTGTTCCTAAGTGGCAAGAAGGACTTGAAACAATGCAAAAGACTGAAAGAAATCATGATAAACCCCAAATAGACAAGGCTCTCCCCAGTGGAGTTGCCAGTTCTGTTGTAAAGGAAAGTGTCCTATGGCTAGGGTTTAAGAGGCCATCAACATATTGGGGTTGAAAGGTGGATGTAAATGGTTTTGCAAGTATATACAAGCAAGTTTCAAATATTAGAATGGTTCATACCTTAGCCAAACGAAGGTTGATCCAAGCTGCCCTTCAATCCTCTTCTTGCTCTTCTCGCTCCTCTTGCTCCAAGAGACCTGCAAAACGAATTATACCTTCCTCAAACCAATATGACCACATATAAAGAAATGATAATCAAATAAATATGAGATAATAATCTGATTAACATCAAAATCTGATCATAAACAAAGATTCAATCACACATTGAACAATGATTTGGGAAGAAGAAGGACATCACATCTTTATTAATCTTGAAAACAAGTACAAGTATACCTTCTCTTCAAGTTCGGCACCTCACAAAACCTTGATCTGGTTCTGCTGCTTCTCTTCCCCAAGGAACTCAGCCTCCAAACTCTGCAACACAAGGGGATGATCGCCAGGGCAAAGGTGTGGGAAAAGAGAGCTCCAATTCCTCTAGCATGATAATTCAAAGATTCAAGTCCCCTATCATGGACCTCCCTACCTCTATTTATATGCTTAAGGAAGAGTTAGGGGCGAAGAAAAAGTAGTTACAACTGAAGGAGTCAGTTGCATAACTACCCAAACTACCCGAAATTCAAAAGACGTGTCTTTTGACATTTTTAAGAGGCGTACGTGGGTTGCAGAAACAACAGTCGCGTACACGAGAAATACACGAAGGTTGCCAATAAAGAAAGTCGCATATGTACGCGGGTATTATAGAGAGCAAGTCGCGTACATACGTGGGTTTGCCCTAAGGCAACTCGCGTACAGACAAAAAACTCATTTTTAGGGTATTTCTAGGCATTTTCAGACTTTGGTGTCTTCTGGAAAGTTTTAGCTAACAGAAATATATTTCAAACGGCATAGAGATGAGGTCAAACACAGCTACAAAACTCAAGATATGGGTCCTCCAATTTAGGTGTTTTTCAGTGACGTAGGGTAATGTAGAGTATGTTATCGTGTGTATGTTAGAAGTGTCGTAGGGTAATGTAGAGTATGTTATCGTGTGTATGTTAGAATTGTAGAGTATGCTAGTGTGTGTTATCGTGTGTAAATTAGGGTATGTTATTGTATGTTAGAATTGTATGATGTTAAAAAGTTGATGAGTCGTTTAAATTCTTCCTTTAAGCATTGGAAATTCGTTAAAGTTAGCACACATGCACGAACCACACATATCACTATATCACATAGGTGAACCACACATATCATGTTCCAAGACCAATTCAACCATGATATCATGTTCCAAGATCAAGTCAACCATATATATGTATAAATTTGAACCTTGCTTTATATTAAATATGTATAGCAATAATGTTGTACAAAAATTGCCATGCCACATGGCCATAATACAAAATAGTGGATCAAAAAGTACATATGTGTGTACATATGAACAAAAGGATACATCTATGTATGCCCCATATACATTTTTTCTAGTTATCCCCCATT
>LPNX011078008.1:9837-25383 GCA_001517045.1 Pseudotsuga menziesii | reverse complement strand
TAGCATATATATGTCAATTTCATATAAAATAGTGAATCAGAGACATATATACTACCTGGAAGGAAAATGATGAACTACCAAAGAAAGTGAAACATACATACCTATTTGGGGGGAAGAGGTGGGTTGACAACAACCTTGCTTTGGTGATCTTCAAGCACCACTGTCACAATAGGTTCCTGTACAAAGTAACATATGTCAAAGCGATACAATTTACTAAATGATTTTTCCAAACAAAGCGAAACATAATTAAAAGCATATAATTAAAAGCATATTTCAAATAATACTTGTGTCTACGAATCTACCTCTGCATGAGAGGGAATAGGCTGCGATACAATATACTCATCCTGGGAAACTTGCATAAAACATGTTGTAGATCAAAATTAGGATACATATTGAATGTTACAATCTATACTATAAATATGTAAATAAAGTTGACAAATTAACAAGTATAGAACTTCTTACCCCTATTGGTGAAGAACCAAACCCATAAGCAATATTGACAGCCGCATCAATGTTCTCAACGTTGATCGGCGAACTATGCGACTGTGGTGTGCCATGGGACACCAGCTGTATATTTGTTCACATAATTTGTTAGATAATTAAATAGAAATAAATTGCGAAATAATTGAACATTTTGACATGAAACAAAATATAATATTAAAATAATGAGTTTTACTTACAAAGCGAAGTAATCCATCACCTCGGAAGTCGAAAGCAGGGCCATAGCATATTCCTCCACACGATGTGCAAGGGTGTGGAGTAACACGACACTCTGAAGACTCTGCATCTCCTCTGTGATCTATAGATGGGCCCACCGTAGAAGTGCCAACCCCTTGGTCTACATTGCCTTGGACATCAGTCCCATGCTCAAGCAATGTATCTGCCATGTCAAATAATGCCTCCTGTGTATACTCAATGACAAGAACTGCAGGAGGATATACCCGAGGGGTTTTGGTGTGCGTGGTGGGCATGGCACGCGGTTAGGATCTGTCCTGGCACCTTCCCTATCTTGGGGCATCCCATGACCAACACCCTGGTTGCCTAAGAGATTGAAGTAGTTAACATGTTTCCCTAGGATGAATTATGCATACAACTTCTTAAGGAAATAAAGTGTGATGTCCTTATTCCCATGGGGGTCTTCATCAAAGACCATATACCAACAATCCATCTAATTGGCCTTTATATTTGGTTCAATGCACCAGTCTATGGAAATGTGGGCTCGACTAGTGGGTGGAACCAATCCAGTGCTAGGGTCCCGGAATAATGAAAATAACTAGTCTTTTGTAATTTTAAGGGCTTTGATGTCTTTATGAGTCAATCCATCGGAGTAGTATTGCCTCCTGGATTCTTTGTATGAGGTAATGTTGTATAGAGCTCCTTGGGCATCGTAAATTGTGTTTGTTATTGTGTCCAAGGCATCGACTAAAGAATCTCTCAAATGACCCCCCCCTGTAATAAATGAGCTAAGGCGCCTCAATGATGCCAAGCGTGCAATAATCTATGCTTTTCTATCTTGTTCCCCCTCTGGGTTTGGGTTAGGTTGTGGGTTAGGTTGTTGTGGGTTATTAGAGGGTGGGTTTTCCACATTGTGTTGTCTGTTAAGATTTAAACAAAAAACTACAAGTTATTGTACTTATAATCATTATTTGATTGTTCACATTCAATTATTTTTTTAAATTTGTTCAAAATATTTATAAAAACAATGAAATTATGGAAAAAATTAAAGAATGGAAGACTAAGTGAAAAGGATAATCTAGCATTTACCTGCCATTGGATCAATCCACCTCGAACTCGACCTCGACCTCGAAAAGCTAACACGTAAATCGCACTTGCGCTATTTCGCTCTTGCGGTTTTTCGTTGTCCCAATACTGTGAAAATGAGATTTGAGGGGCCTGCAGCCTCTGGTTTTTTTTTTTTTTGCTTTTCAATATCGCATATGCGATATATTGCACTTGCGATACATATCGCATATATGATATTGAAAAGTAAGGAACTAAGGATTTTTTTTAACTAAGTGTATGTTGTCTCATGGGAAGTGCATCCCTCTTGTGCTTGCTTCTATCATACCTTGGATGATTATGCTTCCATTCAATGTTGGTGTATTCATTTCAATTAGGGATTTTAAAGGCATTTGTGTTGATTTTAGTCTTCTCCTCAATTGACTTGAATATTTCTTCAACGATGTTATGATTGTTGTCAAAACAAAGACTACGCTTTTCATGTGGAGATATTTAACAACCAAATATTTTATCTCAAATCATGGTGCTCTTCTCAAATTTTGAATTTGTCCCCAACTAGGAAACTATCTTATCCAAATCTTCTTCTATAGAAAGGATCTCAAACTCTTTCCTTTGAAAAAGTTATTTATTCTCTTGAAGTTGACTTGTTAGGTCTTCATCAATTTTCTTGGCATCTACTATTTGACTTTTCTTACACCAAGAATGGTATTTTCAAATTATTCATGGTTCTTATGTATTTGTTTCAGTTCCTTTATTAGGGAGATAATTTCATCTTCTTGCTTGCAATTTTTTTCCTTCTCCTCTAGTTTATTTGTCAGGGTTTGCTATGTCTTTTCAATTTTTTCTTTCAATCCAATGTTAAGACCTAAATGTTGGGAACATTTCCCCCTATTGGGCATAGTACCCCCTATAGTGTGGCACACTTTACCTCCTATATGGCAGTTTATTACATATTATTGATGTAGGCTTGGGTCTATTAGTTGTTATTGAACACATATGTCTCCTATATATAGTAAGGGGATATTCTCATATTAGTAAGCATTGCATATTGTCTTGTCTTAGGTACATAATTACATTGTGTAAGGAGGTTCCTCCCTCAAAGAGGATTGTTGTTTATTTGTGTTCTTCATTATTCAGGCACGGATTACTCTCTTTTATCATGCTTCTACTATTTGTGTGTTATTTATGGGACTTGGTTGCATAACATCCAAAACTAATCTTTTAGTCCCTTCTTTTGAAATATAATATTCATCTTGATACTTTTGCAATTGCTCCATTAATGATTAGTTTTCTCTTTCATCTTTCCTTAGTTCACATAGAGAACTAATAAGTTCTTCCTCTAGATATACTTATTCTTCGGTTTCAAAGTCTTCTTTATCTTTGGAGACTTTGCTTTTTCTCTCAATGGCTTCATCATTTGTTTTGGGTTGTACCTCATTTTATTGAGAGAGTTTCTTTTGAATAAAGATAGTATATATTCTCCTAGAGCTATGTAGTTTAATTCCATTGTCCCATTTTGTTCTTCTCACAATATGATAGGCTATGTAGTTTAATTCCATTGAACCTTTTGGTTGATTCTTTGGATTTGTGTATCCATTATGAACTACACTCCAAATGTCAAGCTCAGCAACTTGCATATATGCCTCTATTCTTATGCTCCATGGTACATAATCTATTCCATTTAAAAAGGGAACTTTTTTAGGATATACTAATTGAAAATCCATGAGTAATCTATGGGATATGTCTTCTAGTTGTCAAACTATGTGAATAAAACATGCTTTGACACCAATTGTTTGAATATTAATAGATGTTGAGATGGGGGGGGGGTGAATCGGTATTAGACACTTCTACTAATTTTAACTTCATCACTTGAAGTAATAATCACACATTAATAAAACATTCAACAACCATTCAATAGAAATGCACAATACATAATGATTTTGCATGGAAATCCAAAGAGGGAGAAAACCACCAAAGTTGTATCCTTTATTAATAAATTGTTTTTTTGGTTCCTCATACCACCATATGTGATATGCAACATTTACAAAACGCATATGTTGTATCATTTATTAATAAATTGTTTTTTTGGTTCCTCGTACCACCATATGTGATATGCAACATTTACAAAACGCATATGCGATATATCGCACTTGTAATAAATCGCATATGTGTTTTGTAAATGTTGCATATTGCATATGCGATATTTAACATATCGCACTTTGCATATCGCATATGCGATATTTAACATTACAAAACGCATATGCGATATATCGCATACGCGATACGTTTTCACGAACCTTAGCCTTGTGTTTGGGCTCGGGTTATTCCGAACGTACCATCAATAACGCATATGCATTCTTGATTTGCACTTCGGAAGTGCGTTTCTGATTTCCTAAGTGGCACCAAAAAGTGAAACCAACTTTGTGCGAGCACCCTAGGAATAAGTCCAAATTTAATAAAATCAGGGTTCAATGTTGTTTAATTGTCTAAAATGATTCCATCACAAATAAAATTTAAAATTTGATAAGAACTTACTAAGAGCATGTTGAAATTGCATTTTGATTTGCTTATTGTGAATGATTTCATGCTCAATATAAACTAAGAAACTAAAAAGCAAAGTTTATTTTACTATTAATAGAATTTTGAATATGTGGACTGCGGATATCAAATCACTGTGGTAAAATGTACAAATATTAACAAAATTAATATTTACTTTATCTCAACTAGTGATATTAAATAACAAATATGAAAGGTTCCAACCAAAATATTTCAGTCTTCTTGGAAAATTTATAAGTATAAGATATGAATGAAACTAGTAGTTGAAGTCTAACAATCACTATGATTTATAAAAATAAATAAAAAAATCTATACAATTAATATTGTTGATAAATTGTCCAAAATAAATCAATCATGTCAAAGTCAAGCATTTAGAAGAATGTTGAAATTTCTTTTTTATTTCTTTATTGTGAATTATTTTAGGTTGAATAAATAATTGAATCTAACAAGAAATGCCCATCTCCTTATTAGTGATCTTATTGTAAATGTTAAAACATCTCTAGCATAAGATATTTAACTAGATATCTATATTTTATATACATGCATTATTCAATGCATAAGATGCATGCTTTGATATGGACATGATTTCATCTTCTAAGTAGATCTCTCTACTCTCTATATGTAATATCTAATTGGTGCTTGAGATGGACATGATTTAAATTTCATTCTTAGTGTTATTAATAATTTAGGACTCTAAGGTGTCATTCTCAATTTGTAAAAGAATAAAATGGAAGAAATAATCTAAAAGATACAACAAAAATGTCATATTTGCATATTTGCATATTGAGAATTGGAACCTAATTGTATGAACATTAGCTCTTGAAACTCTAATAATGCTAAACTTATATGTATGAGCTGAATATTATTAAATATTAAGATAATTATATCTATGTATATGGTGTTGAATATTATTTAATTTAATATGTAAAAATAAGTGCAAAAATTTCTAATATATACAAAAAAAAATTATATAAAAAAATTAGAAAATGAAATAAGCTATATTAAATACATATTCTATTTATCACCACTATATTAAAAAATTATAAAGTCCATAGGTCACCATGTACATCATGCCTTAAATAAATTGACATAATTATTTTTTATTTCACTAACAACCATAGATCATCATGCACATCATGCCTTTAATTAGAAATATCATATCAAATCCAAAATTTTATTTATTTTATTTTTAATGATAATATCATTTCTTTAAATTTTTTTTAAATAAAATTTTAAATTACAATCTATTCTTGTTATTTAGCAGAAAATCAACAATAAACTTTATTTAAACTACTATATTATTTATTATAAAAATGCATTTTAGTTATTATAAAAAAAAAATATTTAACTAACTAAAAACATAAAGTTAATATATTTATTTATATTACTATAAATAAAAATATTTTTAAAAACAAATAAAAATATTTTGAAAATAAAAAATATATATTTAAAAAAATTAAAACAAAATACATTTTAATTAATTTTTATTGTTTAAAACTATATTAATGGAATGCTACATGAAAATGATATGACTTGACTTTTAAAATAAATAAAGCAATACATATTTAAAAAACAAAAACAAAAACTAGGTCAAATTCCAGCCCTGCTAGCCACTCACAAAAGAAAGCCAGTGTAGTTTCGTGCAGGAGGGAAGGTGTGATTTGAATTCGAAATAATTAATGGAAGAGATTCTCATGCTGTAGAGAAGGATCTTCAAGCTGGCGGCCAGATCCGCTGGGACTGGGACTTCGCGCTTGACGGGATTATGGGAACGGGAACCGGGACTCAACAAACGCGGTGAGAGTGCCGAAACAACACCGAAGAAGATTGATTAGACATCTCGAAAGGGCGGAGGGGACTATCCATCATCCATGCCATGGCTTAACTCGCGTGGGATAAGCGTTCACCAAATCGCCCCGTTTTTCCGGCCAATTTTTTATTAAAATCAGTCAAATGTTTGCTGTGAAATTGTTTATTTCGTTATTTTGGAATACTACTAATCTTTTTAGTTCTTCCTATACTAAATCGGGCATTTTAAAACTACCCAGATGATTAAAATTACGATTTAAATCCTGGAAAATATGATTTTCACCAAAATTCATCTGCCGGATTCCGGCGAGTCGGGGGCGATTTGGTGAACGCTTATCCTGCTCCTGGCTTAACTAGCATGACGTTCATGTCCCATAAGCTCAGCGGTGGAGAAGACATGTGGAAAAGAGACTTCAATTCGTCTTCGGGTGGATCTCTTTTTCGAGAGGGTCCACATAGGTGCGTGCATGTAGGAGGACGTAGGATTGGAATATAATATTTGGCAAGAAATTCAATTGGTAAACAACATGAGGAGGATTCACATTAAAGCGTGAAAAATATATATATTTTACCGAAATGACATCTGTATGGTACGTCTGCGTAGCTTATGGAAATTGAAAATGACGACGCTGGCAGGTGGGATGGTGTTTTGTCAATGATTTCTATCGGCGCAAATGGCCAACGAAATTTGCGCAGCAAGTGACATGAACCAATCAAGAAGACTGTCAAATGGCATGGCAGCCTTTTGTATATATGATGGCAACGTGGCGTTTTGCTTCGTTCCAACCATTCGATAAACGATAGAGTTATCAACAAATTGGCCATCGATTCTTTTGGTGGCGTGCCCTACTAATATTTTTTTTGTCTTCTTCCATACAACCACAGCCTTTTTTTCCGGCGGATCTCCCTGGTTTTAACGGAGATTAATGAATTCACATAAATCTGCGTTTTGGCGTCGAAATCAGATAACATTTTAGCTTAACGCGGAAAGATCTGCCCGAATTTTGTTGTCTTTAACAAGGTAAATGCAAAGCTTGATGAAATTATTTGCTTCCTTAAATAAGCTGTTAGGTCGAATCCGGTATGTTGCTTCTAGCAGATAATTTCTGTTGTATCATCTACATTTTGATGAAAATTGTCTGCGTAGAAACATATTCTGTAAAAACTGGAAATTCTCAATTATTTCTGTCCCTTTGTCATTATGCTTGATTTTCCTGGATTCAATCTTAAATAGAAGCGAATATTTGAGTACTGGATAAAATTTGTCTGTTTTGCACAGTATTCACACAAGATTCAAGGTTCGTTTGTCTTACTTAGTTTTGCAATGCAATAAATATATTTTACAGCCATTGTCAATCTTTAAATAAGTTGTTTATGGCTTAGTGCGAGAAAAGTAGAAACAGTATCCTGCGATGTAAAGAGAATTTGTAAAATCAAGAGGAGTTCGGCTTTGTTTCACTAATTTTGAGAAAACAGTCCGACTTTAGTACGTCTAAGAGAAGACAATCTAAACATTCCTGAATTGCTATTTCTTTCACGGGGTTTTGTAAATAATGTGCTTCTTTACATAAATAATGGGAGTCTGCATGTAAAGCAGATAGTCTCCGTTGTATCTTCTACATTTTCTTGTAAATTGACAATAAGAATGAACAAATTCGGTAAAAGTACTGCAAATTTTCATTGCAGATTATTTACACAAAACACTCATTGCGTTTGCCTTTTTTTGTTTTTTCAATAAGTGCAACATTTTACAGGCTTTGCCAGTCTTTCAACCATAACTTCATGGCTTATTTCGTAAAAAGTAAAGAGATATGCTGTAATGTGAAACGAATGTGTAACATCACGAAGAATTCGGCTTTGTTTCACTAATTTTGAAAAAGGCAGTTCGGCGTCAGTACGTCTAAGAAGACAAAGTAAAATATTTTCCGTTGTATCCGATACATTTTACTGTAAATTGACCATTTAAACACACAAATTCGATAAAAGAACGGCGAATTTTCTATTATTTTTGTTGCGTGTGAATTTAAATCTTTACAGAAGCGAATATTTTCAAGTAATTGCATTAAATTTGTTTGTTTTGCAGTCCTTACACAAAATTCTCAGTGCGTTTGCTTTGGTTTTGTTGTATTGATAATTTACAGGCTTTGCTAGTCTTTAAACCATTCCTTGAAACCGCGAGAAATTAGGCTTTGTTTATTTCGCGAAGAGTAGAAAAGATATGCTGTAATGTGAAACCGCGAGAAATTAGGCTTTGTTTAGTTCCTTTTGAGAAGGCAGTCCGGCTTCAGTACGTCTTATAGAAGACAAAGTAAACATTTTACTGAATTTCCGTATTTTCATGTAGTATCGCTTACCTAATTTTATTTTCTGCGTTCAGCACAGTTTCCGGGCGTGAATATCTGGTAGCTTCGAGATTCACGTAAAGTTGTCTGAGTGCGTGCTTGATAGCTATTTGCTACTGTGTAACCTGTTGCGTGTCACTAGCGCATGCTTCCATGCGCGGACAAATGGAGTCATGATCTTGATAAGAATCTCGATGTCGGCTTTAGCCAGGCGAACATCATATGTTTTATGGTTTGGTCGTTCAAGAAAAACTGCATTCAATATTCCGGGAAGAATCATTGAATATATCTGGATGCTCGTTTAATATCGTTCGGCCTATTCGGGCTATTGGTCATGACACTCTTATCCGTTTGCAGTCATGCGCGGCTATTATATTCTAAAGCAATCGGTCGGCGAAAAATAAGGCGTTCAGCTCTGTAAGAACGGAAGAAGCCAGAGATATGCCGACTTCTTTCGCATTTACCGAGAGCGGAAAATGAGCCAGTAGTTATTTATCGGTATACAGTATCCGTATCCGAGACATCTTTTGAAGAGATCGGGATTCGGAACTTGGAAGAAACAAGAACCAAAACGATGCCTGCGGTGGATTATTCCGAGCCTTTGAAGCTTGCCCGCATTAATCTTTCCGATTCGGACCTAACGGAGACTGCAGCACAAATTCGCAAGGTATTTCTATCTCTGTCAGTTAATTTCACATTTCTTTTCCCATGCCTTTTGATTTTTAGTTCATTTTCTCAGGCGTAGTCGATGCATTTATTATGTATCGAATGGTCGATTGCTCTATATATAGGCATGTGTGGATTCTGGATTTTTTTATGTCGTCCATCATGGCATCGAACAAGATTTTTTTGACAAAGTGTTCGAGCAAAGTCGAAGCTTTTTTGTCCTTCCGGAGGAGGAAAAGATGAAAATGCTCCGAAATAAGGACCATCGAGGTTATACTCCGTACCAAGCAGAAGTTCTTAATCCTTCCATACAGTCCGAAGGTTAGATGTGGATTTGTGTCTTGTTCTCTTTACTTGTGCTTGTGCTTGTAATTATGTCTCGTTGCACGCAACTCCGAAAAATCATCCATCATTTTTGTTGAGTAAACAAATGAGATCGTACAACTACCACGATTAGAGAAGTCTAAATTCTAAATTTACCTTTTAAAGCAATCTGTGCTGAACTTGATTGTTGTCGCACACTATCACAGTATTTCACTTGGTAATTTTTCATAGATTCATTGTTCCAGGGGATTGGAAGGAGAGTTACTACATTGGTCCCGAAGCTTCTGAAGCTAGTGCCGGTCAGGAAAAGCCATTCCACGGTCCCAATCAATGGCCTTCAACAGGTATGGAGCCTAGCACTTGAAAACAGTTCCGGCGATATTTTACATACTCGTCCCGCGCTTTAAAATAGACAAAAGCATGGTATAGGCATTTTTCGTTCCTAACCACAAATTTTTTTCGTGATAACTCTATTTTTATAACTCAAATTGTAAAATTATATTCTTTCTGGTCAACCAGCCATTGAAACGAGATTGCTCAATTATTCTTATTCACCTTACGCAAACATAGATTACCCCATTAGTCCATGGTACTTAGTAACCGATTCACGAACTCTTTTTTCTTGTAAATATCATTTACCTGATACATCGTGTGATCATTTGTAGTTTTCGATGATTCCATGACCTACTGTTGGAATGCTTATTTATTTATTCTTATAGTTTCCCTGAATCAAACAATACTGTTAGAAGATAGTTCATAGAAAATGTGTACCATATGTTACCCTCTTACTGAAAACAATTAACATATTTGTAGCTTGTAAGGATGTGTTACTTTTGGTATACACATCTACTTGTTACTTCTTCAACATAGCATACTTAGATCATTTGGGTTTAATTAGTTACATTTTGGTTTTGAAATTTGATGGTTTCATTTTCTTATTGGTTCAAGTAAGAGGATTATCTGCTATTTTGGGTGTTAAGCCCACTACCCATATAAATGCCGAAGTGTATTCGACAGAGAGATTAGGATAGGTTTTATATTCTTTGCTATTTTTGCAACTTTTAAAAGGATTGGAGAATTTAATTGGTGAAAAACATTTATACATTCTTCATAAACGAATTGAATTATGAAAAATGTATTCATTATGAAGAATAGTCGGCACGAAATCTATGGAGTTCATGTCGAAAGCCGAACACTGATGCCGAATGAGCATAAGTTTTCCTGTACGCCTACAACTGTTCGTCGGCAGAGTGGCATAAACAATTTTAATATTTAATTTTCATGTGCTTTCCGAGTACCGAACGCGAAGAATCTTGCAGGTATGGAGCTGGAATGTACGCCCACAATGCGTTAGTCGATAGATTGGTAGCAGACGATCTGGAGAGAAACCTTTGGCTGCTGTGGCAAGCTATTGCGGGAATCCCATGGGAACCATTACTGCAAATGTTCCCATGAACCGTAGTCTGCATCATTAAGATTAGGTTTTTATTCGCCATTTTATACCTTCAGAGTGGGGTTTCTGCTCGAAGGAGGGTACGGCTACGACATGGTTAGGCATTTTATTCTCATACTCTGCAGTTGCAAGCGGTTGAGGTTAAATTGGACTTGGATAATAGCGTCCTATTTCTTTGTCCTCAAACCCCGCGCTGACGAATTCTATTATTCACAGTTTATCCCTCTGAAGCAAATGCAAGCATGGCGTTGAAAATCGGAGGTTGCTTGCCAACTATCTGACAACATGTTTAACATCACTGATAGGATGCGCACCATCAACTGTTTGACGAAATGTCAACAATAAAGATTTGGTAATTTCATGCGAAGGGCATTCAGCGTCGAAAATCCTGGTTTGGAAAATCCATTAGAGGTGGAGATCTCGGAGAACACTGACCGTGAAGACCAAAATCCCATCACTAAAATTGAGATTTTGAATACTATTCACAGTGTGAAGAACAAAATACGTTATCTTCTCACGTCTAAGCTCTAATGACTTTGAGTACTATTCACAGACTTTGAATACTAATCTCATTGTGAAGGACAAAATTTATGTGAAAGGGGGAGATCCATCGTCATCCCTTGTGGATTGGCTAGCTTGTCGCATTTTGACGTAAACTTCTGTCTTTCATGTTCGAAGTTTTGAGGAATTTAAAGTTGCCACGATTAATGGCAAATCTCTATAATATTTAAAATGGAGTAATGTAACGCTTAGACGATTTCGCCAGAGGCGTTAGACTACTCCGTCACGGCGCCGTGATCCCCTCCCGTAAGCTATCATCCGAGCACTGTACCTCTAAGCTATCATCCGAGCACTGTACCTCTACGGGGTCCCACCAAAGTTAACTCTCTATCCTAAGCACCGTCTCCACCATGTAGTCACAATCTCGTTACCCTTCGCCGTCCAACCCGCAATATTCTTTCTCCAACTCCTCGTCGGTCCCCATTGCACTCTCCATCGCCAAAGATAGACTGCAGCTTTTGCTGGTGTGGCTCGTGAGCAGGAAACTAGAGGTTAGGACGCTTCTCTGCAATCATGCTTATAACGATACCCGACCATGCTTATAATGATATTGGCGATTTCAAATGGATTTTCACTTCCTCTGTTTTTTCTAACAGTTTTGAAGATCAATTTAAGCGACAACTACTCACCATTTAGTTTGCCTTCTACCCATTTCTTGAGCACTCGAGTGCTTCCTCTGCCACCAGGTTCCACATCCGTTGCCCTTCTTTTAAATCAAAATAATAACATATATGAAGAAATGGAATTGAACTTGGAAATATCTACAAATTTGGACTTCTTGAATTTTTGGTTATTGGGCAAACATTAGAATACAGGTTCAATGTAATAAACATTTTCAAGCGTTCACTCATTAGAATACCATTAGAAAACCCAAGGGGAAGAGGGAGCCACGTTCACTCATTCCGGAATCCCCTCCGTATATCCCACTATTTGTACGATTATCGGAAGCTGACAAGGATCAGCCTTCTCGGGGCCTTAGAGCGAGTTCCCCTTCACTCGACTTGTCTTAATGATCATACTCTCCCTTAACATTCGCGGCCTTGGAGGCAGGCCCAAAACCCTTGGCCTCCGTTCACTTATCAATACTCTTCATCCGGACCTCATCCTCCTTCAGGAAACGATGTGCAGCGATCTGCCAGCCCTCATTTCTTTTTCGAAATTCTTACCTTCTTGGGAATATTGTGCTGTTAGTGCCAGGGGTCTTTCGGGAGGGCTCCTCTCAGCCTGGAACCCACTTAATGTTAAATGTAAAGCATTCCACACCTATGCTGGCATTTTACTTCAAGCACACTTCCATGGCCTCTCCTTTCCTATTCACATACTGAATGTCTATGGCCCATATAAGAATCGTATCCCGTTCTGGGACAAATCTCTCAGTGGTGGTCTCCTAAATCTCCCTCATCTTGTTTTGGCTGGTGATCTCAACCTCACCCTACACCCCTCGGAGATCTGGGGCAGTAGGGCCACTCTCGATCCACTTTCTGAACATTTTCATGCCCTTTTTCATTCAGTTGGTCTCGTTGATGTTGCACTTCCCTCGATTGGGCCAACCTGGCGTAATGGCCGATCCGGAGAGGATGGTATATGTAAACGTCTTGACAGATTTCTTATCTCCAATGACCTCCTGCCACATCTTGGGACCTACAGGACTTGGACTCACCGATCTCTCATTTCTGACCATTTTCCTATTCTCCTTGAGTGGAATCAACCAAAGGGTTCCTTTAACTACCCATTTAAGTTCAATAGATCTTGGTTGGACAATCCTGCTTTTAACGATTGGTTTCTTCACTGGTGGTCGCACTCCTCTCATTTGGATCAATCTTCTGGTATCGAGGATCTCTGTATTACGCTTAGGAACCTCAAATTTGATACTAAGTCTTGGATCAAAGATAGATCTGCCAGCCTTGTTCAGGTTTCCCATCGTTTGGACCGAGACATTGAGTCCATTCTGTCCTTTGGCATCCTCTCTAAGGATCAGATGTACCACCTATCTCGCCTCAATGCTAAAAGATTATGTATATTGGACCATTTCCAGCTTACATGGAAACTTAAAAGCAGACTGAAATGGGCTCTCCAGGGGGACTCTAACACGAAATTTTTCCACACTATTGCCTCTGGCAGAAGAACTCAAAACATGATTTGGTCTCTGGAAAATGATGAGGGTGCTGTTATTGAGGATGATGGACCTTTAAAAGAACTGGATAAATCTTTCTTTGAGAAGATCTTTCGGGATGAAGGTCTCACTAGCCTGGAACACCAACTCAAAGTTATTTCTCTTTTTCCCAGGATGATTCAGCCTGATAACTCTTCCAGTCTTACTTCTCAGGTTACTTTAAATGAGATTGAACTCTCACTCAAATCCTTCAATAAAGACCGTAGTCCGGGTCCAGATGGGTGGCCGGTTGAGTTCTACTTACACTTTTTTAATCTCCTTGGCCCCTTTCTTGTTCAGATGGTGGAACATACCAGATCCACAGGTTACATTCCCTCATCCCTGAATTCCACCTTTATTACTCTCATACCAAAGAAAGACAAGCCCCGTACCTTTGCGGACTTTAGGCCCATCTCCTTATGTAACCTGCTATATAAGCTCATTGCTAAAGTTATTGCTGGTCGGCTCAAACCCTTTCTGGATTCCGGTATTTCCCAGGAACAGTTTGGCTTTCTTAAAGACAGACAAATCACTGAGCCAATTGGTATTGTACAGGAAGTACTACACTCAGTTAAAATCAAGAACTCCTGTGCCTTTGTACTTAAACTGGATCTTACAAAGGCCTTTGACCGTGTTGACTGTACTTATATCAGACTTATCTTGATCCAAATTGGTGTTCCCCTTCTCACAGTCAATTGGATCATGAGCTGTATCTCCTCAGTCAACTTTGCTGTTCTGGTCAATGGGACTCCCTCCAGCTTTTTCCCTGCCTCCCGGGTATTAGACAAGGCTGTCCTTTATCCCCGCTGCTGTTCATTCTGGTCATAGAGGGGCTTAGTTTGATGATCAAGGATGCTAGGAACAATGGTCTCATCAAGGGTATAAAGTTCTCGCCTTCACTAACTCTTTCACACCTATTATTCGTGGATGATGTCATTCTCATGGGTTCAGGAACCATCCGGGACTGGTTGGCTTTTGAGGCTCTTCTTGATACTTTCTGCAAAGCTTCAGGCATGTGTATTAATGCTGATAAATCATGTATGCTCTACCACAATTTTAATGATGCCTGCATACATGACTTTAAGGCTGCCATGCCTTATAAAATGCTCCCACTTCAGTCAGGTATCACTTACTTGGGATATCAATTGAAGCCTTTGAATTACAGAGTTGCTGACTGGTACTGGTTATTGCACAAATTTGAAAAGAAGATCAATCACTGGGCATTTAGGCATCTGTCTCTCGGTGGGAGACTTGTCCCGGTTAATGCAGTTCTTGCTAGCATACCTGTGTATTGGATGGGCTTAGCTCCCATCCCCTGCTCCATTCTCCAGAAGCTCAGAAAACTTATGTTTAACTTTTTATGGGGCACGACTGAGATATCTTTCAAGTTCCATTTATCTAACTGGAACGATCTCTCCCGTCCAAAATCACATGGGGGCTGGGGCATAAAAAATCTTACCTGTTTCAATAAAGCTCTGCGGTTGAATGTATTTTGGAAAGCACTCCATTCCAAAGGTCTCTGGTTCCAGGTTCTTCAGGCTAAATATCTAAATGGCAGATCAGTTGTGGATTGGATCAGATCTAAAACCTTCTGTACACGCAATGTTTCATTATTCTGGCATGGCTTCCTTCAAGTTTTACCCTAGATGGGTATGCATCTGTCGTGGCTGGTTGGAAATGGCGAGTGTATCTATTTGGGTACTGACCCTCTTGTGGGATCGGGATCATCATACGCTTTCTCGGATGTAATGAGAACGTATCTGGCCGATTTGGATATATGCACTCTGGCTCAAGCACACAATCCTTGCTCCACTGATCAACAATATTGGTACTCGGCCACAGACCTTGACCTCGGTGGCTCCTATGCATTGATGTGGAATGATTTTACACGAGATCTATCGGCTGCCGGCATTCGATTAACTGATTGCTCAGATAAATTGGTG
>LPNX011077979.1:0-32428 GCA_001517045.1 Pseudotsuga menziesii | reverse complement strand
TTTTGTGCAAACCCCTTTACAACAAGTCTAGCCTTGTATCGCTTCTTGCCTCCATCTTCTTCCTTCAACCTGTAAACCCATTTATTCTGCAATGCCCTTTTTTCAGCAAGAAACTTAACAAGATCCCAAGTCTGGTTTCTTACCAATGAGTCCATCTCCTCATCCATGCATTGCTCCCACTTCTTTCTTGTTTCTACCTGCATTGCTTCTTCATAACATTTTGGTTCACCAGAATCAGTCATCAATAAACAATATAGTGAAGGAGAGAATCGTTTAGGGGGTCTACTTAACCTGGTAGACTTTCTTACAATTGCAGGAGTTTCAAGTACCTGCTGCTGCTCTTGATTTTCTGGTGCCTTTGGAACTTCATTTTTGTGATTTCATCAAGCACTATGTACTCTGTGTTTTCCTTTTCTTCTTTATTTCCCTCCAACTAATATTTGTATATGACCTTTTCATTGAATACTACATCTATACTCCTAATGATTTTGTGATTTTTAAGATCCCATAAGTGATAACCAAAATCATCAACCCCGTATCCAATAAAGGTACATTTCTTATATTTAGCCTCAAGATTTGTTCTATCATCTTTATCAATATGGACAAATGCTTCACAACCAAAAGTTCTCAAAAATGAGTGTTTTACCTGTTTACCTGTCCATGCCTCCTCTGGAATGCCACCATCCAAAGCGCTTGAAGGCCCTCTATTTATTAAATAAACAACAATGTTTACAGCATCATCCCAAAACTATAATGGAAACCCTGGATGCAATCTCATACACCTTGCACATTCCATGATTGTTCTATTCATCCTTTCTGACACACCATTTTCTTGTGGTTTTCCAGGGGTTGTCTTCTCTCTACGAATTCCATTGTGTGAATAGTAACTGTCAAAATCCTTGCTACAGGACTCACCTCCATTATCAGATCTGAGACATTTCAACCTTTTTCCTGTCTCATTCTTGTCCAAATCTTTCCACTTCTTAAAAGTATCAAACACATCAGATTTTTGTCTAATGCAATAAACCCAAGTTTTTCTAGTTGCATCATCAATAAAAGTAACATAATAATGAGAGCCACCAAGATATTGTACCTGAGTTGGTCCCCATACATAAGTATGGAAAAGCTCTAACTTTTCACTCTTCTTTTGTTTCCCAACCCTGAGAAATATAACTCTCTTCTATTTTTGATAAACACAGTTCTCACAAAATTCCAAACTTACCTGCTTCAGATCTGGAAGTAGTTTCCTTGAGTGGAGAATTTGCATCCCCTTCTCACTCATGTGGCCAAGCCTATGATGCCACAATGCTGTACCTATTTCTGTGGAAGCTACAGATATAGAATAATCAGTATTATGAGGACATAAATATAACATACCTATCCTATCTCCTTTTGCTATTACCAGTGATCCTTTAATGATCTTCCACCACGTTTCTCCAAATGTAGACAAATAGCTGCTATATCCCAACTGCCCTGTTGAGATCATATTTCTTTTCATAGTAGGAATGTGCCTTACATCCTTTAGCAACCAGTCATTTCCATTATTTAACTTAATCCGTACCTTACCCTTTCCAACAATTTTACATGGTTCATCGTCCCCCAATAAAACATGCCCAAAATCACCTTGAACATAATCATGAAAGAATTTCCTATGGATTGTAGCATGACATGAAGCCCTTGAATCTAATACCCAATAATCACTAGTATTATCTAATGCAAGAATCAAATCATCTTGTAACACATCACCTACTACATTCGCTTCCTAAGTAGTCTCTTGCTGCCTCTCACCTTTCTTCTTTGCTGCTTGGCAGTCTTTCTTTAGATGTCCTTTCTTACCATAGTTCCAGCACTCTACTTTTCCAAATCTAGAATTGGATCTGCCCTTTTTAGACTAGTTGCAATTTCTTGGGCTACTTCCTCTCTTGTTTTGTCTCCCTCTGCTCTCCATGGTCAATGCATTACCTGATGTCTCACCTGTTCTTTTTCTTCGCATTTCCTTGCTAAGAATAACACCAACAACATCATCAAACTTAAGAGTGTTTGAACTAGGGACATAGTTACTTACAGCTACGACCAAGCTATTCCATCTTTCTAGCAATGAGCACAAGATTATAAGAGCCCTAACCTCATCATCAAAGTTCACTTTTACAGAACTTAATTGACTGGTAAGTGTATTAAAATCATTTAAATGGTCAGCAACAGATCCACCTTTCGACATCCTCATATTAAATAAAAATACCTTGTTAGAAGTCGAGGGTTTTTCGTAGATCTTACTCAATGCACTCATCACACCCTTTATTGTTTTTTATTTCAAAATATTGAAGGCCACTGACAAATCTAGGCACAGTCGTATCATTCCCAGTTCCTTTCTGTCAAGAACCTCCCATTCTTCATCCTTCATAGCCATCAAATTTTTTTATTTTCTGCCCAATGGTAGGTACAGATCCTTCTGGTACAGATAGTCCTCCATTTTCATCTTTCATAACTGATAGTTTTGGCCGTTAAATTTCTTGATCCTAAACTTTCCTTTTTCTGCCATTGATCCCACTCGAACTAGGAACCCTTCTTTCCTGCGAGTTTACCAACCAAATAGACCTTTTGAAACCGATACCAATTGTTAGAAAACAAGACTGCAGAGCAATAACACATATACAGTTAAATCATTAAACAAGATGCAAAACACATTAAAACATTACAAAGAGACACAGATATAACGTGGTTCACCCAAATGATGGGCTATGTCCACAAATAAATTTCCCGTCCTTTTATTATAGTCCAGAAAGGTGAAGGGATACAACATGCAGCAAAACCGCTGCACTTCCTCTTCATGCTCTCACAGTCTCTCTTCCAATTAAAAAACAATACCATACACATTCATGTTACAATGCTTTCTTTTATAGGGGAAATACCATGGGAAAATACTATGGTTAACCCAATACCATGGGTCCACAAAATTGTTGGCCAACACACATCCCAAAAAAAATTCTCGAGGGCTCCGCCCTTGAACCCCCCTTTTCAGGGTGCTACCCCGAACCCCAAGGCAAGGGGAATGAGTGTACAGTACACCTAGGTTACAAACATAACTGAATAATATCTCTAGATCTAGAATATCAGGCTCCACAATAAAAAAAATGATGAGGTGGATCTACACCAGATGGATGTAAAGATGGCCTTCCTGAATGGTGTGATTGAGGAAGAAGTATACATTGAACATCCTTAAGGATTTGAAGTCAAAGACAGACTGACTTATGTATGTAAGCTAAAAAATACTATGTATGGACTAAAGCAAGATCCTAAAGCTTGATATGGAAAAATAAGTAGCTTCTTGAGAAGCTTGGGCTTTACAAAAAGTAAAGTTGATCCTAACCTTTACATGAAGGTTATGGATGATGAGCCTTTCATACTATTGTTGTATGTGTATGATCTATTTCTTATTGAAAATGAGAAACAGATTCCAGATTGCATGAAGAAGATAAATGAATAATTTGAGATGAAAGATATTGGATTGATGCACTATTTTCTCAAGATGGAAGTGTGGCAGAGTCCAAAAGGAATCTTTCTGAACCAGGGAAAGTATGCAATGGAAATATTGAAAATATTTGATATCTTGGATTGTAAATCCATGGCCATACCCATGGATACTAACCTGAATTTGTTATCTAATGAATCATCAGAGTTAGTGGATGTGACTCAGTGTAGACAAATTATTAGGTCGTTGATGTATTTGATGAATACAAGGCTAGATATATTCTTTGTTGTGAACACCTTTAGTCAATGTCTAGTTAAATCTAGATGAGTTCACTTAATAGTTGCAAAGCATGTGATGAGGTACCTAAAAGGTATGATAGATTTTGGACTATACTATGATAGAGATCATGACTATATATTTTATGGATATATGGATTCATATTGGACAGGAAGTGTTGCATATAGAAAGAGCACCTCAGGTGTATGTTATTTTCTGGAATATGCCATGATCTCATGGTTTAGCAAGCCTAATAGTTCAATGTTGCTCTTAAGACGGCTGAAGCAGAGTACATAGCATCTTGCTCTGCTAGTTGTGAAGCGATATTTGACGTGGATTTGGATACCACAGTGATTTTATGTGACAACCAGAGTTGTATAAATATGACAAAGAATTATGTGTTTCATGATAAATCAAAGCATATAGAAATCTAATAATTTACATAAGGAATATGGTACATAAGGAAGCTATAAAACTCCAGTATGTGAGTATCGATGAGCAATTTTTTGATGTGTTGACCAAACCTCTATATCAAGTAAGGTTTGAATACTTCTGTGACAAGGTTGGTGTAGTCTGAAAAGGATTTCCTCGCAAGGAGGAATAATGATGATATAGATCCTTCCTTGCAAGGAGGAATGTTAACCCAAAAATCCCCCACATAGCTCTCAATGGCCTACACCACCCAATAACACCACCTTAAAAGACTCATTTCACTCCATAAGACCTTCCATGACCTTCCATTTGACCCCCACACCTCCAAAAGAACCCAAGGATGAAGAAAAGGGCTAAAACCCTCCCAAAAAGAGCCCAAAATAGACCCCCAGGAGCTAAAGCCCTCAAAAAGGGGCTAAAACCCTGAAAGGGGCTAAAGTTAGGGTGGAAGGGTCTAAAGGCCCAAAAAAGGGGCTAAATCCTTGACCAAGGGCTTAAAAGCCTAAAACCCCTTGGAAAAACTATATAAGGAGGGTGGGGGATCACTCTCAAAACACTCCTCATTTGCATATTGTTATGCTGCCCGTGGATGCTTTGAGACCTCTTGCTCTCAAACCACCCACTCTCCCTCTCCTCCATCTCCATTTCTCCAAGCCATTTCTCCTCAACAAAGAGAGAGGTGCTCCCATGAGCTAGGGCATGGTGGCCCATTTCCACCGAAGTGAGGTATAGCTTCTTTTCATACATGTTTATTTCCTTGTTTTGTTTTCTAACCAATATTTATAGTTTCAGGTTTTCCATTAACATCATTTGCAGGTTGTTACATAGTAGTATAGGTTTATTTTGCAGGTTGTGGAGGTGGAACCCTAACCCACTGTGTGCAGAGGGGTTCAGAAGGGATGCATCTCCATGTTTCTTTTTTATTTGCTCTTAGATATAGCTTGTAATAGCTACCATTTATTTGTTCTAGTGTAGCTTAGCTTATTTTCAATTTGCAGCTCTATTTTTACCATTTTTTACATTCTGTTTTTACTGTTTTCTAAGGTTAGAAACCTACCCTTGTGCCCTATAGGAACAAAGGAGCCATTTTTACCCCTGTAGTGAGGAGAAATTCTCACTATAAGGAACATTGATGATGATGATACAGAATTTCCTTGCAAGGAGGAATGATGAAGATATGGACCCTCCTTGGAAAGGTGGAACAGGTCGAAGATATGAACCCTCCTAAAAAAAAGGAGGAATAGGATATGGATCCTCCCTAAAGAGGGGAGTTATGATGTGATGATCATTGATAATGGGATGGTTGTGATGCTCTAGTACAAAAGAGGCCAAGTGTGCTTGAATATGTTGATGAGGTCCTACATTCACTTGTGGTTGATAGTATCCTCTGTTGAGGATGGCCTTACGTACAATAAAAATTTTCTCTTAAGAGTGGACCTAGCTCTTACCCACTAAGTATGGGCCTGCAGACGATATTGTTGCATGTAGAGTGTACCTACATTCATTTATAGATGTCGTAGAATAACACTCACTTGGGAGTGCTCCTAGATTTAACATTGAGGATGCTCTATGATGATTCCTTATGGATGATAGGTCCTACATTCAGGTGTGGATGAGATCTACAATTGTAGATGATACTCTCGCATGGAGAGTGTGCCCACATTAATTTGTAGATGTTGTATTATAAGACTCGATTGGGAGTGGTCCTAGCTTTAACAGGCTAAGGATGGTCTACAACAAGTCCTTGTAGATGACAAGTCCTACATTTGGATGCAAACAATATCTGCAGTTGTAGACAATACTCTCGCATGGAGAGTGTTCGTACATTCATACGTATATGTCCAAGTATAACACTCGCTGGGAGTGGTCCTAGCCTTAACAAGTTGAGGATGGCCTATGTTAAGTCTTGCATTCAATTGTAGATGATAGGTCTTGCATCCAGTTGTGGATGAGATCTACATTCAGTTGTAGATGATGTGGTCCTGCATTCATTTGTTTATGATCCAGTTGTTTGATACTATGGACACACCACGGTAAGGGGGAGTAGGCGTATGAGGATTGCATCATGCATGGGCCTATGTCCTTAAGTGATAGGGATTGATCATCCTGTAAAGAGATCATATGTACTGCAGGTAGTGTTGTGGAAAAGGATAAATAAGATCAAAGTGTTGTTGCAAAGGATCGAGAAGATCAAAGTGTTGATGCAAAGGATCAAAAAGATCAAAGTGATGCTGCAAAAGGGTCGAGAAAATTGAAGTGCTGCTGCAAAGGATCAAGAAGACCGAAGTGCTACTGCAAAGGATCGATAATATTGAAGTGATACTACAAGAATCGAGAAGATCAAAGTGTTGTTGCAAAGGATCAAGAAGATCAAAGTGTTTCTACAAAGGATCAAGAAGATCGAAGTGATTCTACAAGGGATCGAAAGATCGAAGTGTCACTACAAAGGATCAAAGTAATCACATGTTGTAGAAGATGAAGACTCAGTGTCATAGAAGATGATGTTCTAGTACTAAAGACATTGAATATATTGCAGTAAATGTTCTAGTTACTGATGTTTGTTGAAAACTTCCTAAGACGTATACATGTATTACCTTGATATTGTTTAAGACACTCTCTCTCATTACTCCTATAGTTTATGATGTTGTTTTTGGTAGAATACCCTTCTCATTAATGGGGAATGTTGATATATTGTAACTTCAACGAATATTCTAAATGTATTTCTTCGATGTGCCCCAAGGGAGATGTCGTATTCCTCCATCAGGATGTTACTATTGTATTTTTTCATCATAGATTCATGGCATAAAGCATCCATTGTAATTCAAGTCAATAGTACCCTAATGAATATAATATAACATTGTTTTGATATTTCCTAGGTGAAGTCATCCCAATCAATTTAGTAGGGCCTACTTGTTAGGTTAAATGTCAAGTGACAAAAAGAGTATAAATAGAGGTGTTGTGTTCCTCATTTGAACATAGACTCACACTTGTGTATTGCGCATAGGAGAGAGAGAGAGAGAGAGAGAGAGATACCAGCAAGGAGGAGGATTACATGTTTGGGGTTTTATCTTATACATCTTATATAGAGGAATTTTTGTTGGATTTTCTTCCCCTTGATGGTTTACTAGGTTAAATCTGTATCTATCTTGTGATTGTGTTTCTTTCAGTGATTCTGCATATGCTACTTGTGAATTTGGATTAAAAACTAATGATATCTAGCTAAACATATGAAATATTAACACACATGATGCCCAATCCTTGCACACAATGTTAGCTTGGAGACACCTTCGAGAATGACTCATGATGTTGCAACTTTAATATTATGTGTGAGGCCTGAGTTGTTGAGGCCTTTGCAACTTGAGTTGCTTCTTTTCCTTAAGAAATGTATTTTGTGACCTTAACTTGAAACAGTGTCATTGCTAATTTTTGTATTTCCTATCCCATAAATCATCTAAGCTTGAATGAACTTTAGTAATGGGATTGAAGAAATCAACAACCAATACATTGGAAATATCATGTATAAGTCAACATGTAGACTCGGTTTTTCTAATGGATGATTTTTTTTATATGAATCTCTTTTATTCAATTCAATACTTGTTTAATTCAATTTACATATAGCATATCTATGGTTGAAGAAGTTATGTTCTTATTCTATAGGTTTCTACATTCATGCCAAGAGTGAATTCCAATGCTCGTTCAAGGAGGGAAAGGAGGAGAGGAACTAGGGTTTCCCAACTACAACACACCTAATAAGATGAGGACAAAACCCAAAATGTTGCTAACAACAATTATCCCAGGAATGTTGAAGAGGAAAAGACAAAGGTTGATGGTGTTGTTCCACCATCAACCATCGGGAAAGGTGCAACTTCAAACAAGAATATTAGTGCCATTAAAGAATGGACACAAAAGGATATGTTGGCTGTAATTGATGATGTATAACTCAATATTTATTCTATTAGAGAAACTCCCAAGAAACATTTGATTGCACCCACATCAATGCATTAATAACATGGATAATTTTAGGGCCTATATATAGCCCATGGGCTATATTAAGGGGTTTGCAAAAAATTAGTGGGTTATTTTCTTATATTGAAAGGATTTTTTCAGCTAAAATATATTTGCCCGATATTTATTAGAAAAAAAATAAATCCAAAATTAATAAGCCTCTTATCTATTAATAAGGAAAATGGAAAAAAAATATTTTTTCCCTAGCAAAATCTCCCTCCAATCTATCTTTCTCCCCCAATTTCTATACAAAATATGGTGAAATCACTCCTTCACCCCCAATTCCAATTTCTATACAAAATATAGTGAAATCACTCCTTCGCCCCAAATTTTTAGTAATGGAAGCTACCTAGGGTTATTTTTCTCTCAATTTTCCTTGTAATTTAGGCATATGGTTGCATTTTCCTATATTTTTAGTCAATTTCATGTTATACCTTCTTTGATCCCTTGATTTCCAATATTGGAGGGAAAAGCATGGATATTTTGTTCTATATAAAGGCTACAGTGATTCATGGTTCACCCACTTCGAATTGCACTTACAAGGTGAAGGTTCTAGCTGATGTGATTCCACTTTTCATTCTAATTAGTTTTCTCAAAATTTTAATCTTTGCATAACATCTCCATTGTCGAAAGCTCAGGCCTTGAAGGGGCATGCCACACATGCAATTTATTAGAGAATACTAACTTGCATCACACCTTTTATCCAATAATTAGCGTGATATGTTTTTTATCATGATTTATATGCTTTTTATCTACAATTACAATATTATATTGCAAATTTACCTGTTATCATGCCTTTTATCATGGATACTTTTTTAGGAACTCTTGATTCTTAGGGATCATTATGTGTTATTAGGGTTTTATTCTATCCTAGGAGTATCGGTTTCACAAAATTGTATAGAGTTCAAAAAATGTGATTTTTTTTATGCCTTGTCATGTTTAAACTATCGTGTGACATTTATATGTTGTCATTGGGTGCTACTCTTGATGGAGGGGCATCACATGATTTTATACATTCAAACCAAATTTGAAACAATTGTTTAAAATGTTCTTTTAGTAGGATCTTTCTCTGCAACTATTATTGGATATAAGGAATTAATGAGAGAGTATATGTCCATATTTTAGGTTTGTTATTGTTGATGTTTGGGATGCTTGTAATATAAATGTAATCATATTGATTTTATTGGCGAGGTTACAATAGAATGCAGATTTCTTTGGCTATCTTCTTGTATATTTGTTCAAATTATACTAGTATATTCTTTTATTTGTATTGAGAAGTTCGTGACCGGTAGATTTTTTTATTCGTATTACCAAGTATGTCAATTTTATTTGTGACTTAAATTTGTTGGGTTCGTTACTTGTTTCAAGATATTTTGTTTTTCGTAAGGGTCATTCAGAAGTAAATGTTTTTAGGCAATTTGTTTTGATGTGTAATTTATATCTTCATCCATAAATGGATCTATTAATTTATGATAAATATATGATTTAGTTGGAACACGATACTTTATTTCCATTATGATTTTATATAATATGTATAGGGAATTTTCAAACTCAGATGTAGACATTATTTTATTTGATATATAGTATTTTGTATTCAATGAGGGTGCTAAAATAGTTTTACCACATTTTGCATGCTTTCAAAAATTTCAAGGACATGGATACAAACACCTCCTGAATTCATCTGAGAAAAATATGTATTTAATAAAGTATATGTGTGATGATGAATTAATGTGCTTTCTATTCTTGTTAGTGTATGTTATTATTTATAATAACCATTGCAAGTTTCTAACTAACTGTAAAAATTATAAATCAATGACATAATTCATATTTTTATTGTCAACAAAAGAAAGGAAAAAGTGGCATTCGTATCTGTAAATAGATAAGTAGGTTATTTTTTTCTTAGAGGGTTGCTTAAAAATATGATATTTGGAAAAAAAGCTAATTACGAATTCATACACTATATTAAGGTTGTGGGTTTTGATAACACTCCATATCGTAATAATGATTCACGGGTTCTATAATCACTCAACAATGTAAAGTGTTCAATTCTATCATTTTGTCGGTATGTCAATATTTGGGTCCCCACATGTTCGTTGGACCATTAAGGGATGAGATAAAAAGTGGATTCCACACTTTCTTTGAATCTAGTTAATGTAATTGTGTTTCACCAACACCTCCAGTTATGAGTGACCCAAAACTTCTTGTGAAATGTATAAATAAATCCCTCCTCTCCTCAATCATGCATTTGTTCATTTAAGGGTATAGGATTCGAGAGATTCAAGCTATGGTATATGCTCTTCTCTTGCACTACCCTAGTAATCTGGAGAACTAAAAGTTGAGTCTTCATAGCAATAGATTCGCTAAGATGTTACAAGGTTTTATAATTTGATGAAATGTTCACCAAAATTTTACAATATTTTATAATTCAGTCAAATATTTTCCAACATTTTAAAATATTATATAACTTGGTGAAATATTCACCAAGACTTTGCAAGTCTTTATAATATAATGAAAGGTTAACCAAAAATTATATATACATATTACATTATCGATAAAATAGCCTTCAATTTTTCCTATATATAAGGGATATTTTCCTATTTATTATAGATACAAATTTCAAGGATGTTCTTAAAATTATCCTTGATTACTGGATAAATGGCCTCACACATACAAAGCAAAAGGGCTCCTTACATTGTTGACTAAACAAGAGGGGGAGGAAGTTGTTTTTTGGTGTAAGGATATGAATCAATTGATCCATGATATGGATTTGATACAACTGAAATCCATTGTTGGTCAAATCTATCAAGGGATAACAAATCCATTCAAAGATATATTTCCACGGAAAACATGGTGGGAAGGATTTAAATTAAGGCATCCAGATCTTATGTTACAAACAACATAAGGGATTGACAGAGACAAAGATTTAAATCTATGTCATGTAGTTGTGTCTAGGATTTATGACACTTTATCCAATGTATACAAAAAACATCCATACCCTCTAGACCGTATATGGAATTGTGACGAAACTAGCTTACAAGAAAGAAGGAATTTTGGTATGCTGGTAATTTCCAAGAGAGGGAGCAGGAATGTGCCAAGAATTATACCTGAGAGAAGGGAGTGGATAATTATTATGTGTTTTGTAAACACAATTGGTGCATAAATCCTTGGGTTTTATTTGTTAAAGGGAAAGAGTTAGCTAAAAACCTATACTCAAAATTGTGATCCGGAAACATGCATGCCTACACATCCCCATACATGGATGATTAATTTTTTTTTTTTAATTGGATTTATCAATTTGTTGCATATGTACCTGGTGGTGTCTCACATAAATATTGACACCCTTTTATGGCAATGGAAACCACATAACTATACAAACCATTGAGGATGCAAACATGATAGGAATTAACTTGTTGACTTTTCCTACACATACTACTTACAAGTTGAAATCTCTTGATGTGAGTGTGTTTGGGCCTTCCGGATTTACTTCAGGGTTGAGAGAGAAGAATGGATGGAAAAGGATCCATGGATAGAGGTAAAAATATTAGAATTATCTAAACTTGAAAGAAAATATTTTAAAGGGTTCTCACACCCTCAAACATCAAGGTTGGATTTAGGAGAACAAGAATCTAGCTATTAAATTATGATTCTCTTCTACATGATATTGGGTATAGTCAATCGTTTGGTCTACATGTCCAAGAGGATGCAGATATTGTAGAAAAAATGTTTTCCCTCTCTCAAGTATGTTTCCATCCATTGGGAGACAATCATGAACATGTAAGTGATACTCAATATAGCCATGAACCGTCAAAGAGAACATGGAAGTTGCAGGATTAGTATAAAAACATGTAGATTCTACTGGGAATATTCATAATGATATTGTCAATATGAATGCTATTAAAATTCGTCAAGCACTAGGAATAAACAATGAGGAATTGACATTACCAAGTTTTCCATCACCTCTCAAGTGGTTGGGAGAATCCATGATGAATGTGAATAGAAACACTGTAATAGCACCAATGATGAAATAATTAACATGCCTTCACTACCATCAACCTTAAACAATGAAATTATCCATTAATATGTGCATGTCAGTGGTGGGTGTTGAAGAGAAAACTATAGAAAATGAAGAACCAAAAGAAAATGATGATGGAGTACTACCCTCAACTGATCCTGCCATTGAACCAAGTACCACACCAGTGCTTGCTTGATTTCTGAAGTTTCCAGTGGAGAGAGTAGCATCTCCATGAAAATAACATTAGATGATCTTTGATTAAGAAAGAGTTCATATTTACTCACTTCAAATGACTAAATAACACTATTGGTACATGCATAGCAAAATAAAAAAAAGGTGCATGGATTAAAACAAAGGAAGAAGGATCTAGAAAAGGAGAAGAAGGTAGCAAGGATGTTGCAGTAGAAAAAATAAGGCAACAAATGTTTCAAGGAGTGAAATAAAGGGAAGAAAAATAGCACCAAAAAAAATGGAAAGAAAAAAAAAGTGTTAGATTTTTATCATTTAAGCAATATGATTTTAGGATCTTATCTGAAAGAATAACATGCACAACAATAAACAAAAGAGACAAGAGACACCAAGAATTTTCCTCGGGGAAACCATAAAGGAGAAAACCCCGAACTTCCTCAAAGATAGAATGAGCACCAATGGTAGCAATAAAACCCGAAAACATAAAGATGATCTCCAACAGCTTGTTCTCTCTCTCTCACTTGAGAGAACTTATCCTCTCTCACTCAATAAAGATGATCTCCAACAACTTGTTCTCTCTCTCTCACTTGAGAGAGCTTCTCCTCTCTCACTCATGCACCCCAATGAGTGAGTGAGTGTGTTATAAATAGAGAGTCTCACTCTCTATTTATATTCTTTCATTCACTTTATGTCCACTCCAACATGTCGGCCTCACTTAACAATTACTTACTAGGGCTGACATCTCTAGGAGAGTCTAATAACCCTAGTGCCCCACAACTGTGGGGAATTTTCCCTCCAATCAACAAGGAGGGTTAACCTTGACTCAATTGTGGAGACTATTTCCCAGGATTACAATAAGTCACCTAGTGTTGACTTCTCTAGGATAGTCTAATAAACCTAGGGCCCCACAACTACGGGGACTTTAACCCTTTATCAATAAGGAGGGTTACCCTCTATGACTTTACATGACTTGTTTACATTATGGAATATCCCTATAGGAACATCAGGATATGACATGACTCAATTACATTACAGATGCTTCCCGAAATAAACATTGGGGTACAATACATAAAATATACAAGGGAATACATTCCGAAGTTACAAATAAATCAACAATCCCTCTTAACTCAGAAGGTATTCTCTCGACACAATTTATCAGCACAAGTCTTCTTCTCTGTATCATCTGGATCATCACTAGATCATCATCGAAACTAGATCATCACTAGATCATCATCAAAGCTGGATCATCACTAGATCATCATTAAAATTAGATCATCATTGGATCATCATCAAAGCTGGATCATCACTGGATCATCATCATCATCACTGCTTCTGCTATCTCAATCAAATGGTGCTATCTCTTCATTCTTTTCGTCACAAGAAGTTCTACAGATCCAACCCTTTTTCATGCTGGTTGTAGGCCTAGCCTCCATGTACTTCTTCTTCACCACTTATATCTAACCCTAAGTCAGAATGGCACGCCAAACACTTATATCTGATGATTTGTTAAACAAGTTGCGACATACTCTGCTTCAGTTGTACTCAGTGCCACACAAGACTGTTTCCTGCTAAATCAAGAGATCATCCCTGATCCCATATTGAAGCAGCACCCTGAATTGATCTTTCTATCGATGGCAATACCTACCCAATCTGAATCAACATAACCTTCCAAGTTAATCTTCTAATCATCCTTATACTTGAGCCCATAATCAACTACAACCTTTAGGTACCTCAGAATATGCTTTATAACAATTAAGTGAACATGTCTTAGATCTGTCAGGAACTGGCTCAAGGTGTTCACGGCAAAGAAAATATTTGGTCTTGTATTCATCAAGTACATCAAGGAACAAATCATCTGATGATACATCATGGCATCAACCGACTCGGATGAAGCAACACTCAATAGATTCAGGTTCGATGCCATAGGTGTGGTCATGGCCTTGCAGTCCATCATCCTGAATCTCTTCAGGATATCTATTGCATACTTCCCTTTTGTGAGGGATATTACATCCACATTCTACCACACCTCCATCCTAGAAAATAGTGCATCATATCCAAGTCCTTCATCTTGAACTCGGCAACAAGTATTCTTCTTGAAAATTTAATGAGTTCCTCTTTTCTGTCAGGAACAAGTTATCGACATATAACAAGAGCATCATTGGTCTTTCAACCTTGAAACAAAGGTTGAAATCCTCTTTACTCTCAATAAATCCTAGAGTCATCAGTAAGTTGTCCATCCTGTTGTATCATGTTGAACCTTAAGATATTCTGCAGACACTCCTTCTGAAGCGGAGCATCATTCTCTCTCTATCTTTCGTACTCTATGCACTGAAACATTCTGTACCAGAGTGACAAGTAGCTTCCTCTACTACTAATATTGTATGTATCCATCTAGGGTCACTGGGTACCAAAATCCTCTATCTTGAACCTTTTCAAAAGTTCTTCTCGCACCCACATATGAGCTTGTCATCCTCTATAGGATTTCATCTTCAACCTTGTAGAAAAGGTTAAGATATTCATCACCCTAGGTGATCTTCAAGCTCCTTATGTATGTTTTATCCCATGGTGTCTTATGAGTTCATACAAGGCCTTCTTTGATTTGCACACATGATTATGCTTGTCATTTGACTTCACTTTCAATGGCTATAATTGTCTCTTCGTATTCTATGTCTTCTTTCTGTGAAAATCCTCATGCTATGAATCTGGCATTGTATCCCACGATGGTTCCATCTACGAGCTTCCCTTCAGGTCTTGATACTGCATCCTAGACATCATTCTTCTTGAACTAGTATTCCCTTTCTTCTTGGCTACTTCTTCATAGCTAGAAGGTTCTGCATCAATGATGTCGCTGCATCCGTCTTCATTCTTAGATTATTTCTCGAATTATCATAACTTGTTCTTTGGAACAAGCCTCATCATTATTTTCTTCCAGGTGATTGTACACAATTTTTCTACAAGTCAAATGCATTTGTATGGTTAGAAACATTTCATAAGGCATATTCATAATGGAAAATTCTTACGCATAAATATATGATCATGCAACTATTTTAGCCAATACAACATTCATCCATATCTCACGGAAACATTTCTAGATGCCTTCCATCTCTACCAAGACATCATTGAGATTGTGCACTAATCCAATATGTCAGCAAAGAGGTTTCATTCTAGATAAGTAGAAATGGAGAGTTGTATAGCACCATGAGCTACTTACCCATCACATGCGTATTAGTGGTATACTCTCATTAATGCAAACATTTTACCATGCATAATGCATCAACTGAATATAAAAAAATTCATAACAAAACAATATCATGAAATGAAAACTAAATACTTACCTTTATTTGTTTCGTGGGTAGACTCCTTCTTGAGCCTTCAGCTTCATCATCTTCTTCATTCATCATTTCTTATCCAAATTTTAAGATGGATAAGAGGTTCTTCAAGATTTGAGTCCTTCGTATTCCTCATCGCTTGAGGGATCTTCTTTGGATGGTGAGATCCTAATCTTCAGTTGATCCCATCTTCTCTTCTCTTATTATGAGTTGAGCTTTTCTTCTTCCTAGAGTTTGCTGAAAGTAATCCCTTCCTTCTAGCATACATTCCTCGAATGAATGAATCCCATGATCATGGGAGGCCATTCAAGATAGTTATCACAACTGTTGCATTCTCCACTTCTTCTTCTACCCCTTCAATTTGTTCTTTGATTTGAGAGACCCTTGTAAAGTATGACTGTATGGTCTCTGCATTTTGGATTTTCACATTCTTCAACTATTTTCTCAAAGTCATCTTCCAATTTATGTTCTTCCCTTCAAATAACTTGGTCAAGGAATCAAACATCTCTTTCGGTGTCTTTAGGGAACACAGTTGTGGTACAAGTTGATCCGTGATTGAATCAGCAATGATCTTCTTGGCCTTGACCAAGTTATTCCTGTGTAAGGATTTTAGCCTCATCTACCTCTAGAACTGAAACATCTCTACTTATGTAGGTGTCCAATTCATTTCCTTCAAGAACTAGTGAAATCCTATAATTCCATGCTTGAAATTTGTCAGCCTCACCAATCTTGTCATCAAGCTGATGTGATAGATAACTTTGAAATGAGAACCTCAAATGAAAATAGCAAAATATTAGACCTTACCGATTTGGGGTGTCCATCTTTGTTCTGGAGCTGGCTGATCTAGGGTTTGTCAGACAAACCATAATTTTCAAAACTTGGAAACTTTCAGATCTAATTGGATAGAAAGATATACCTCTTCAAGGTGAGTTTTCCAATGTACTCCTTTTCTGAAAACAGTGGAGGGAAGCTCCCTGAACAGGAAGCCCTAGTTTACCAATTTCTCCTGCATAAAGTCTTGATACTGTTTCTGCAGTATCTCTGAAAGTACTACTCCTATGTGTCTAAAAATTTGTACTGATATAGCCTCATCTGTCCCTATTCCAACACCATAGGTTTCATCAGAATTGGTTTCACCAATTGGGACTTATGAGCAGTTTATCAAGGTGACCTTTTTCAAGACTCTTCATAATAGCGAAGTTGTACGGACTTTCGTGTGTCACTGTTTCATCTTTGCGGTCTAAAAATTATACCATAGAATGTACAATCTGTTTTCTTTCTAGAACAACTTGAGAAACTTCATTTGGACCTTCGTATCCCGAGATATAGCAATTCTCTCCAGGTGTCCTCTTTAGAGATGAATCCTGGAAGAGGTTGGAACCCTAACTTGGAGGAAACATATCTCCTAGAATATAGCGAATATGAGGCTGAACATTAGCCACAATGTACATCAGGATTTTATGTTCAACCTGCGAAAGCTTCAGCCCCTGAAACATCTGAAATATCAAGATATAGTGAATTTACTAAAACATATCAGTTTTAGTATTTAGGATTTTTTAGCCTGGGGTCAAACTAGGGTTTGAATTTCCCAGAGTTACACCCAATGAAAAATACCAACCTAGGTCTCTAAAATTTGATTTTGATTAGGAGATAAATCCTATGCTAGGCTCACTCAAAAATTATTCTTCTGTAAAAATCCCTAATTTCCCGCACCAAAAACTGAAAATGCCCAGAATCGAATTTCACTTCAACAGAAAGATGCGCCCTTCAATGGAGAGTCAGCCTAGCATACTTTTGTTGATGGATTGTGGAGAAAGACCCAAAAATTAATAATCCCTACCTTCTACAGATGCACAATGTCTTCTTCTTAGGTTAGCTCTGATACCATGCTAGATTTTTATCATTTAAGCAATATGATCTTAGGATATTATCTGAGAGAATAACATGCACAACAATAAACAAAAGAGACAAGAGACACAAAGAATTTTCCTCAGGGAAACCATAAAGGATAAAACCTTGCAACTTCCTCATATATAGAATGAGCACCAATGGTAGCAATAAAACCCGAAAATATAAAGATGACCTCCAACAACTTTCTCTCTCTCTCTCACTTGAGAGAGATTCTCCTCTCTCACTCAATAAAGATGATCTCCAACAGCTTGCTCTCTCTTTCTCACTTGAGAGAGATTCTCCTCTCTCACTCATGCACCCCAATGAGTTAGTGTGTGTGTTATAAATAGAGAGTCTCACTCTCTATTTATATTCTTTTGTTCACCTTATGTCCACTCCAACATGTCGCCCTCACTTAGCAATTACTTACTAGAGCCGACATCTCTAGGAGAGTCTAATAACCCTAGTGCCCCACAACTATGCGGACTTTTCCCTTCAATCAACAAGGAGGGTTAACCTTGACTCAATTGTGGGTACTATTTCCTCGACTTACAATAACTTACCTAGGACCGACTTCTCTAGGATAGTCTAATAACCCTAGGGCCCCACAACTTCGAGGACTTTAACCCTTGATCAATAAGGAGGGTTACCCTCTATGACTTTACATGACTTGTTTACATTAATGAATCTCATGATAGGAACATCGGGATATGGCATGACTTAATTACATTACAGATGCTTCCCAGAATAAACATCGTGGTATAATACATAAAACATACAAGTGAAAACATTCTGAATTTACAAATACATCAACAAAAAGGAATTAATAAAGGTGCAACAGAGACTCCAAAATGATCGAGGGAGGAAAGGTGAGGTGGAAAATAATGCAAACAAGATCAAGAAAAGGAGGAGGATGTCCAACTCATTGGATCAAATTGTAGAGAATACACAATTCTTCCAAGAGCCGATTAACATCCGAATTCCCTAATATCATTAAGAAGGTCTACCTCCCCCCTTTATCCATGTTACTATAGGGGGGAATCTAATATATGCTTATCCAATGCCTCCAATGAACTGGATGGTATTGAGAACAAGTAGAAACTATGGTTTTTGAATTCCTCCTTAGTTGCAAGTAGTAAACTGGCCTTAGGAAAATGTGGGAAGCTCAACTCAATTTGATCAAGCAACCTTAGGAAACTCGAGCCATTTGGCTCAAGCATACACAAGCACCTCAACAAGGTTGGGCAATAAATATATTGAACCTATTCAACCATAAGGATGTTATATGCTTATCCTAGCTACAATCAATGTGGATTTTGTCATATAGGATTTTTTGGTTGTTCCTCTTGTTTTAATTTGAATCCAGTCTAATTATACAAAACCTCTTTAATCATAGGGATGCTATATGCTTACCCTATGTTTTTTATATTTTAGATACTTATATATTATATCCTATGTCATGCTTTTCTATATAATTGGAGGCAATGTATTTACCTACTTGTTAATATAAATGAATTTTTGGTTTCCTAAAATTAGGTCTCTGTGTCAATTATGAATTGCAACAAAATTTGAATTTTGCAAGCATGCATTCAAACACATATCATTCACCATATTATTCTTAAAAACCACAAATTAGCAATATTTGTATACTTCACAAAATTTACCAAGTGTGAATCTCATGCACTACAATTACTAATTATCTTATAAATGACTTGCATATATTGTGAAGTGAAAGCATTCAACTAAATATCATGATTTCTCAATTCCACTAACAAATAAGGACAGATTCTAAATAACAAAAAATGTAATTAAATAGATAGACTACATCCCATGCACAATTTACATATGCATAGGAAAACGTATAACCAGTAACAAAGAACAAGGTATAACTAGTATCCATAATCATTGCCATATCGAATTTACCATGATTTTATAATCGAAGTAGATCTCCATCTTAGATTTGGAAGGCATGCATTCAAACACATATTATTCGCCATCTAATTCTAAACAATGGAAAATTAACAATATTCATATACTTCGCCAAACTCACCAAGTATGAATCTCATACGCTACAATTACTAATTATCTTATAAATGACTTGCATGTATTTTGAAGTGAATGCATTCAACTAAATAGATTTATTTCTCATTTCCAATAATATACAAGGAGGGATTCAAAACAACAAAAAATATCCTCGGATGCAGGTGACACGCACGCTTATCAAATGGGCCACCTGTCACAATGGACACATGGCAATGGCATCAGGATCGAAGCTTAGGGAGGAATGTGTGGATTAAATGCCTAGGATGGTGAGATTCCAGCCAACCCCATGGGAAGTTGGGACGTCTAATCAATGCTACAGTCATAGAGTTAAAGGGTCCTGAAGCCCAAGATGTATTCAATGCACAATTATAACCTGCCTGTTCTGGCTCATAGCTTAATGAAGTCAACTAGATATTATGAATATTAAAATGATATATTTGTTATATGCAATAAATTATTAATTATTAAGGTGAAAGGGTGTAACACTTCACTGTGCATGCTTAATCCCTATAAAACACGAGCATCATTGCAATATTTTATCATCTTGCCAATTATATACTATTATTTGTTTAATTATGGATTTTGGGTCCTAGTTCCTTGCATCATTTGATATCAGAGTGCACTCTTCGGCTAGCCTTGTGTGAATCCATTCAATCATTCTCCCAATTCATCCAAATTCAATCAATCAATCAGTTCATGCTCTCATCACACTCCCATTCCCTTGTGTCCCATTTACGCATTCCCTTTCCTTCTCACAGGCTCCTCCACACCCCTTAACCCATTTCCTACCCACGCTACTTATGTTTTCCTCTCTACAGCTCCCACATTTCCTCATGCCTTCATCCTCCTCACTAATCACACTCTTGCACACCACTCAGTCCAATTCTCTCACTTTTCTCGCCTTACCTCCTCAACGCCCAGTTCTATCTTCTTCTCCCTTGCACCAACTCCCACTCCATTCCATCCTGTGCCTTCTCTCTCTTACTACATGCCCATCCAAGCCAGCCTCATCATTGTCCCTCTCTCTATGACCATCCATCCTTCACTTACTACCCCACATGCCTAAACACCCTCTACTCGCACGCTCAATATTCCACACTCTCCTCCCTACTTCCCTCTTACATCCTCCAATGACACCTTTCCATCCCCTCATCCTTGCATCCTCCTGCTGGCTTCCACTACGTCTATGTAGTTCTCCTCCCATCTCCTTCACTACTTCATTACACTCCTCTCGTCTCCTCTATATTCCCATTACCACAACGTCCCTTCATCTAACACATATTTTTCCATTCACCCTCATGCTCTCACATCAGCCTCCGCATTGCTTCCACATTTCGTTCCAAAGGCCACCCCCTTTAAATAAAAATTAATATTATTTAATTAATATTTTTTTTATTAAAATCCTAAGTCAAATTATAATAAAAATATTTAAATATAATATTTATTATAGTTATTAATTTTATAATAATTATAGTTATTAATTTTATAATAATTATAGTAATTATTATTAATATAATAATTATTATAAATCCATCATTTTCCTGCAGAGATTGTTCCACCCCTCATAAGCCAAAATTGGGTCTAATTATTCACCCCCACATCAAAGAAGCATGACGACAGAGTTAAAATCACAAATTGAGAAAATAGAGAAGGACGTCCAATATTTCAAGGAAATGATCACCAAGAGCCAGGAGGTACTTAAGAAATAAATCAAGGATGTAGTCGTTCAAGTAATAAAGTAGAAAACTAACAACAAGTTAGCATTATGAGCAAGGAACAGAAAATGCTAGACCAAATATTCACGGAGACCCAGAAATCTGTCAAGGAAATATTCCAAAATATGCAGGATAGTAAAGACCAAAAACATGAAAAAATTGGTTCAAATTTTTCGGTCACGTCATCTCACAAATCTGAGTCACCAGCACACAGAACGAAAGGTACTCAATATCACTAGTTCATAATGTACCATCCTAGAGAAAAAATAGAAATAATGAAATGTAACGGAGGGGAAGATCATTGCATCACCTAGTTGAATAAAGTAGAGAAGTACTTCGACATATACAACATTACAACAGATGAAGAAAAAGTCAAGTATGCATCAATTCACCTTGAAGGATATGCCTCCAACTGGTATATGTGATGGAAGGGAGACAATTTATTCGACACTTGGAATCTTTTCAAAAATGAATTCTTAAAAATGTTTCAAGGAATCATAAGGGATGCATTCTTCTCAAACCTTACCAGATTGCAACAAAGGGGAAGCATCGAAGAGTTCACACATCAATGGGAATCCCTCACTACCAGAATGTTTGGTCTATCTGATAAACAACGATTGGAAACCTACTTGGGAGGCCTAAAGCCATATATACAAAAGGAATTAAAATTGCATGACATGCCAAATGTCGAGGTGGAAAGACGAAAGGCAAAAGCAGCCAAATCCAAATTTGAGAATTTCCAAGCAAATAATGGGAATTCATACTTACAAAATAGCATGCATTCGACAACATATGCAAATAAAAACAAGTACATTCCACCACCTAGAGGAGACAATAGAAAGATCCTGGAAAATCAATGAATGAAAGAAGGAAAATGGTGACGATGTGGAGACAATTGGAATCTTAAACACAAGTGTCATCCAAAGGACAATTGAAAAAATATATAAATTTGTGAGGAAGTAGAGAATAGTGAATCAGAAGAAGAATAAGAAGAATCAGAAAGTGAAGAAGAGGCTACCCCAAACATTGCATCCAAAATCGACAACACACCCAAAATATCCCTGGAAGCCATGACTGGTATTATCCAACCACATACACTAAAGATAAAATGGCATATAAAAAATGAGAATGTTACAGTACTAATAGATAGTGGAAACACTCACAATTTCATCAACATAAAGGTTGCAAGAAAACCATGGGGGCGTCACCTAGGGACCAATATGATATCACGTCTGTTCATATTGGGGGGGTTAAAATTAAAAAATTAAAAATCAATATATTGGGGGTATATTAGGGGCAACTAGGGTTTTTTTTTACTATTTAAATATCCAATATGTTGGGGTATGTTTTATTCAACATTTTTTCCTGAGCCGCTCACTAGTCCTCCAAGCCTTGCCTGCTAGGTGCCTGCGAGCTCCTTTGCTTGTGGTCTGAGTGCACCTGCACCAAGCCGAGGTGCCTGTGAGCTGGGTTTAGGGCATTTATTCCATCATGTGGCTGGATAACAGGGCGTTTTTTCAAATCCCCGCAATTTTTTCTGGAAAACGAGGGCGTTTTACTCAGGTTTTCTGTGGGTTTTCTCCACATTTTGTCCATCGTGTTTGCTGGATAACAGGGCGTTTTTTCCAGCAGCATTGCAGTGGTAGCAGTGTTTTCTGGAAAATGAGAGCGTTTATTCACCGTTTTGTGGTTGTGGGTTTGTGGTGGGTTTCTATGGTATTGGAGGAGGCACATTGGAGAGCCATTGCATATCATTCTTAGAGGTACGCTCTAGTGTGTTTAATCTTTGATGAAAAATGCCTGTAATTCTTTTTGTGAGATATCAGAGACAGTTGCTTACCCATCAGTAATTAAGGCGCTTTTCCTGCCTGGCATCAGTAAGCAGTCTCCTTTTTTTTAGTGTGCTTCCAGCTTCCCGATCTTTCTTTATTCACCAAACCAGTAGATCAAGCGCCTGTGATTTATAGTATTAGTAGCCTCCAATTGAAAGTATTGTTCTTTCCCAGAAACGAGATCATATGGAACACTCTGCTAATGGAACATAAAAGTGGCTACCCACCCAAGCATATCTGCATTGCAATGCAGAGGTATAACCACCACCCACCCAACCATCGAGCAAGGTATTTTCCAGCTTAAAGATCCATTGTCAGATTCCAAGACTTTGATTTGTTTGCCACTTTCTTTTTCAACCAATGCTTTAAACTTCTTGAAGATACTAAATGCTTTAGATTTATGCTTCAAGAGATAGATCCAAGTCTTTCGAGTATAGTAATCAATAAAAGTTAAAAAGTACATATTTCCACCCAATGAAAGTGTCTGCATAGGTCCGCATAGGTCTGAATGTACAATCTCCAATGGTAAGCTCCACGCACAACTTTCTCTATGATGCTTTGCAAGAATGCAACTCTAAAACATGTTTGTCGACTACTCATTGACTTGGCAATCCTTTTACCATCTTCTTTTTTTTTAAATGTAGATTCAATCCTCCAAAGTACAAGTGCCCATATCTAAAATGCCAAATCCAAGACTAATCTTGACTCTTAGCTTTGTAGGCCATTGCATAATCATGTGCATTAATCCTTAATGTCAGTGGATACATCCTGTTTTTTTGTCCTCTCTACTTTTTCTATTAGATATCTGTTGCATGAATTATCTACAATTCTACATACATTCCTCTTGAACATGATTACATAGTATTTATCAACTAGCTGTCCAACACTCAACAAGTTACATTTCAAACAAGGAACATGTTACAAGTTACATTTCAAACAAGGAACATAATAAAAATGGAAATCCACTGTTCTTTTTTCAACATTTATATCATATACAACTATAACTCTTTTATCATTCAGTGAGACCTTACAAGCATTACGCAGCTTAACTTAAGATTGAATTGATTTATCCATTTTTGTGAATAGCTCCTTGTTCTAGTCATGTGATTATTGCAATTATAGTCCACAAACCAGACATCTCTTGAATTTTCCTGAGCTACATTACATATAAGCAATAATGGATTTTCATTCTCTTCAATCTCCTCAATTAAATTTCAGACTATTTTTCAGCATTTGCTTGCTTCTTACATTTACTGGTAAAATGACCAAATTTCCTACAATAATAACATTGCACCTTGAATTTATCATACCTCTAAGTGTTGTTATGTTGTCAAATTCTACTGCTACTGCCCGTTAAGCTATTAGGGTTTTGTTGAAGTCCTGTTTCTTCCTTATGTTTTCCATGATCATTTGATCTGCTACCTCTGCTTCTACTTCTTCTTCCTCTACTCTTCCTTGTGTTTTTCTTCCTCTGCTATTCCTTGTGTTCTCCATGACCATTTGATATGCTACCTCTGCTTCTTCCTCTGCTCCTTGAAAGTGATGCCTGAGATTTAACTGCATTCTCTAGGCTATTATCTTCATATCTATTCATCCTGGATTTATGAGAAACCAGAGTACTGTCAACTCATAAACTTGTATTTGATTGGTATCCTTAGCTTCTTCGACTATGACTGCTACTGCAAGTTCAAATAGGAGTTGTAGGCTCTTTAGAACCTTATCAATTACTCTCTAATCTGCGATATCTTCACCATACACTATTAGTTGATTTACGAGACTAGTCAGCTGAGTCATGAACTGATTTACAGTTTCAGGTTCTTTCATCTTTAGACCTCCAAACTCTCTTCTTAATAACTACAGCTTGACAGTCCTCACCTTTACTGTACCATAATACATTGCCTCTAAGATGTGTCTTGTTATATTGGAGTACAATGCCAATGAGATTTTGGGTGCTTTCATCTGTTCCCTATTGGATGAGGCAAAGTGATTTGAATCATTTTTCTTGTTTTCTCTTAGCAAATATTTCTTTTTGCATTTGTTAGAGTCAACTGAGTTAGCTCAGCTTCCTGGTCAGCTGGCTCTCGATACTAGACATCGTGAGAACACAAAACAATTCTCATTTTTATGGCTCAATGGTCATGATTTTTTTCAATTCGAATTGGAATTTGTGGCTAAGCAAGACCATTACTTGAAGCCATCTTGACTAAAATTTTCACAGCCAACATAAACTTTTGTTACCCTTTTTTTAAATCTCAGCAGCTCCTACTTGAGCTGCACCACTTGACTCCACAAATAGCGAATAAAATAGCTTTCTGAGAACAACCCAAAACCAATATCTGGGTTTGCTAACTAAAAATAAATAAGCTACAATTCACTATCAAGTTAATGGAGTGTGTCTTCTAGCCTTTTGTGGTAAGTAACTCTTTGAAGGGACTTAAGATAGATTTGTGCTAGTAGCTTTATGATGGTGTGGAGTGAATTGTAGCTTATTTACCAATATAGAAGGGATGGTAGTCTTGCAATGAAACAAAATTACTAATCATGGAAGTAGAGGCACCATAAGTGGTAGTCTGGCTGGCCATATAACTTTTTCCTATACGTGTAATGACTGGACATTGCATAAACAATGGTCAGACTTGGTCATCACATGGACAGTTTCTTAAGCATATGATATATCTGCATTCGCAGTAATGCACACAATCACTCTCTTCTTAATGCTCCAACTCAGTCATCAGACTCATCACATAGACAGTTCCTTGAGCAGATATGTATCCACACTTAACAGTAACAATCACTCGCTTCTTTATGCTTCTATTTTGTGTGTAGATTACATATCCTTAGTTTACAATATCATAAGAAAGATTCTATTCTAAGTATTTTTTAAACAAAGGAGTCAAAACGAGTTGAATCCTTCAAGGAGTTGGCTAATCTTTCACACTGCCCCTTTCAAGAACATTACAAATTGATCATGTCTTAATAGTTATGAATCACAATCAATAACTTCCAGTAGTGTGTTACTAGTGATGTCATGGGTGATTTGGAAAATTCATGAGTATTTGATGTTTTATTTAGATCTCAAATACACAAATGCATCATTTAGATTAAAAGTGCAGTAGTACAAGTACCTCAAGCCATATGATGTTTTGCAAATTGGAAGTGAAAAACAACTTGAAAAAGCTCATTCAACCAATTAGTTTCAGTAAGGGGGGCTTGCATTAATAAAATAAAGACATATACTTGTTTATTTACATATTAAAATTCCTCAAAGGGAAATACTTGCAGACCTGTGCTTAGAATTAATTACCCTGGCTAATAAACATACACCCAAAAACATAGTAAGGAGGTGCTTTTTACATGCCTGTAGCAGCCCATTGACAAATCTGGAAATGAATGTTGAGATACCCAAGTAATGTGGCCATACAATGTGATGGCAGTGAGAAAATATTATAATGGCTGAGATCTGAAATGTGCTATAGATGACTATTGGGAAAACTTCATCTTTTACTTAAATATTCAGATCTGGAAATGAGAGTTATTTGACTCACAATACAGAGTTATGAAAGTACTATAGCAGCCTTAGAGTGTGCTGGGATTGACAATCAATGGATGAAGAAGTAGACTCTGGTATAACAAATCCTGTAGTAGCTTTATTCTTCCCAATGCGCCCAATGGAAGTATGTAAGCACAATATAAGAGTGAAGATTTTACCACATTGATATTTCAATTTATGGCATCCTGGAAACTACTGGTTACACTCTTCCCATGAATCATTTCATCTACAGAAGAAAAATCTTGAACTTCTTCTCCACATGAAGACCCATGACTATATACTGTCAGCGGGCATTAACAATATTGGCGTGGGTGCTGTATATACAAATTGACTTAATGCTTTTGGTGATTAATAGTACATTTTCTATTGTGAAAATGACTTTGTTCCTTCAGATTTTTAGAGATGGAATTTTACAATAAATCAGAAGTTTTTTCCATAGAGCATATTAAATTACTTTGAATAACAAAATATGATAGCTATTTTAAGTTTTTTGAAGATTCTTTTAGAAATGAAGTAGCTACAAATGATTCAACATAGAGAGGATTGACGTAGCATTCTTTTAGTGCAATTGTTTATACCTTAACTTCATATGCAATTGAAAAAACTTTTCCTATCTTTTTCAAAGATGCTAATTGTTGGTTGTAAAATGGCCATGTGATATTGTTTTACCTCCTAATCATACTACAAAATTATTGTAGACTAGTCATATAGTTGTTGATGACATGGCTTGAAGAAGCCAAATTTACTATTTTGTTCATTGTTCAGTTTCACTGTTTTGATCTTTCTATTTCATGACTGAAAAATGCCATTAGGCAAATTTTGAATGTAGTTTGACAATGTTGAAAGGTCTTATTGTTGCATTTCCTAATAATCCAGACAAAATTAATGCTCTTCCTTTACTGTTGTGAAAGAGACCACAGTCTATTTATAAAAGTAGTCATATTAGCAGTTTGAAAAATAATGCCCTAGGGTGTTTTTATTGCTCAATATTTTGTAGTTTTTGGTGTCAACTGCTTTAGCATGCCCTGCAGTTTTTTGGTAAATGGTTTTAGTTGTCAGTTCCATGATGTTTACGAAATCAGGCTTGAAAATCAAATATTCTTACAAACTAAAGTTAGTGGGAATATTCACACCCTGGATTACAAATCCCTTAGCATTTGTATGTGATATTTTGCAGTGCTTTTTTGAAATATTGGTAGGCATTGGCTGCCAGGATGGAGATCTGCTAGAAAATATGGTTAAGGGTCAAAGTTCAATGTGGGCAGAAGATTTATTCTAGGAAAATACATAATCCTTACACTGCTTTTCAATCGCTGATCTGGTCACTCCCAAGTTTGCGATCTCATCCAATTCACCACTGTAATTTTTCCCTTGCCATCACTCATTCTGTGGACTTTCAGTAGCTACCATTGACAGGTGTGAAGAGCAATGTACACAGATTTTCCTGATGCTGGGTGAGAACGTAGGAAGGCCTCAACCTTTAATGCAAATTAATTTGGGCTGTTGGATGTTATTACAAAATCTATCTCTGATATTGTGCTCAACATGGTACTTTTTGAAACTGGGTAATAAGCATGGGTTATGTTTGAACCTAGAACTTTTCCAACTCAAAATCAAAATTGAATCTTCATATTTAAATACAAAAACTCACTCCAAAGACAATACTTCATCATCCCTAGCCACTCCATCGGGATCATGCAGCTAGGCTTCTCAGCCTTGGCCACTCCCTGGAGGATATCATCTGCCAGAGCATTGGAATTTTCACACTCATTGATGACTCCAATGAGAAGCATGTCTTCAGTCACTTCAGTAGCTAGCTCCAACATGCCTTGACATCCTCTCTTCTACTCAGCACCAAAACTCTTCAGTTTCTAGCAACTCTCTTGCGACTCCTTTGTACTTGCACCTCATTTTATATCTTCTCTTAGCTAGAGCATTTAACATTTATCTAGACACTTAGTTTAATATCTTTTTATGCTGTTAGTATTGATCTAGGAGTTTCTTTTGTACTCCCACTTTGTAATTACACTAGATGTAATATTTTAGACCCATTGACCAACTTTTGTGGTCATTTGTTGGACATTAATAAAATTATCTATCTTATTTTATGTCCAATTTTGGCAGAGGCAGTAAGAGCCCCAAAGAAATGAATGTTATAGAGCTTTGCATCAATATTGGAATTGTTGCATATTTCAAAATGAATAATATTATCTTCATATTTAGTTTATAGTTTGAAATTTTTCCAGTGGCTTATCTTTGTAGTTGTCTTTTATTAGGGCCAGGACCTTGTCATTGCAAATGTTGGAGACTCTCATGCTATTCTGGGAACAATGTATGCTAATGGATGTTTGTCAGCCATTCAGTTGACAGTTGAATTGAAGCCAACCTTACCTAGTAAGCTCTCTATTTTTAAAAAAATCTCGCAAACAAATTTGTGAGCTGTAGTTATATTTTACTAAATTATTCTGTGTGCATGTTATCTGTTGAGTGAGTGCACAATTCAAACAATTATAGTGACTGCAATTTCATATTATTTGTTTTTATAACTAATATGTATCACTTTAATCATAATGTCAACATTGTCTGAAGTCATGCAAAGAACAGATCCAAAGGCCCAAAGCCTCATTCTACAATAGTTTATTGTTTAAGGGCAGTATTTGTAGGACAAGTTTTGCATACTGTTTGTTTTCTTAGGAAGGTGAATTTCTGAACGTCTTTTTGTTGTGGGTGGCTGATAATAAAGAAGACAAACAAGTAGACATTTAAATGTTTTCAAGGCCAAAGATGGTCCACAAGACCAATAATTGCATAACTACGAGTGCAAGATTGCAGGTTTTAAAATATCTCGTTTCTCTCATCTCTTATGCCAATTAAAATGGAACTAGAATCATATAAGCATGTCATATTAAAGGCACAAAACAAGAAAATAAGAATAAACACAGGATTATAGTGAAACTTCAGCAGAAACATGTGCTTGTATTGCAATGTTGAAGTGCTAGTGCAAGACTCAACTATCTTGTCAAGGCATTGTCCTCAAAAGAGCACTTGTCTGCATGCCAGACAACTATATCTGATGATTGATCTCCTGGTTTGATTGTATTTTAGTTTGTGAATGGTTGTGTTCCGTTTTAAGGCTTCATCATAATGTCAACGTTTTCTGAAGTCATGCAAAGAACAGATCCAAAGGCCCAAAGCCTCATTCTACAATAGTTTATTGTTTAAGGGCAGTATTTGTAGGAAAAGTTTTGCATACTGTTTGTTTTCTTAGGAAGGTGATTTTCTGAACGTCTTTTTGCTGTGGGTGGCTAATAATAAAGAATCCAAACAAGTAGACATTTAAATGTTTTGAAGGCCAAAGATGGTCCACAAGACCAATAATTGCATAACTACGAGTGCAAGATTGCAAGTTTTAAAATATCTCATTTCTCTCATCTCTTATGCCAATTAAAATGGAACCAGAATCATATAAGCATGTCATATTAAAGGCACAAAACAAGAAAATAAGAATAAACACAGGATTATAGTGAAACTTCAGCAGAAACATGTGCTTGTATTGCAATGTTGAAGTGCTTGTGCAAGACTCAACTATCTTGTCAAGGCATTGTCCTCAAAAGAGCACTTGTTTGCATGCCAGACAACTATATCTGATGATTGATCTCCTGGTTTGATTGTCTTTCAGTTTGTGAATGGTTGTGTTCAGTTTTAAGGCTTCATCATCTCAAACTAGATTTCAATTTTATATCAAATATACTCCACCCTGTTTGTGTATCGTTTACTCTAATATAATGTTTATTTGTTTGAATGCTCTCCATATTTGTTGCTTCAGCAACACAATTGAGATTGGCAAGTTTTGTCCTCCTTTAGCTCTAGGGATCTCTCATGAACTCTCCCCCTCTTTGAATTCTCGTAATAATATTAAACTTTGAACTTTTAGTTATTACTGAATAGATGGATCTTTATTGACATGAAACAAAAAATTAAAAATTAAAATTTTGTCAAGGACACTCACAAGGTCCTCTTTGGGTCTTTTGAGGTGCCATATTCTATTTTTAAATATCTTGAAAATCACAGAAAATGTATATTCCTATAAATATCCTGTATGCAGTATGTGAAGCCCAAGGTTTACACACTGAACTGTGGAATGGCCTTTGGCCAGGCAGCAAAGCTTCTGTCACTTGAAGCCAAGGGAAATTGTGCTCTTATGCCTAGCTCAACAAGTAAGTGTACTATGTGAGTCTCTACTTCATTCAGGCTTATGCAATTTGTCAATAAGTTCAAGGGCACACTCATAGCTTGTTGCAATATGTTCTACTGGAACTTGAAAGTAAGATATCCTATCAAAATCCAAGGGTCACTCATATGCAAGTGTCAGAAACACAGTTGAAAATGTTAATAAGATTTGTGTTTTTTTTATGGTAATTTATGCAATATTAGTAGGTTCATATATCTAGTCATTCTTTGTTAAAAAATATGCTGATGATCTGTCTTTTTTCTATCACAGCAAAACTGCACCTGCCAGTACTGAATAAATCCAGTGGTTCTTCCATTGATATGTATATCAAGGTAATATTTTTCCCTTTTTTTAAGATGTTACTTAAGAAATCTCGAAAGTCGTTCTTAAGTAACAGGTAAATGCTCACTTAGCTCCTTTTAAAGGAGTGCTTAATACTTATTATAGGCCAGCTGATGAAATTATGTCTTCTTCAGGCAAAAGAGTTGGAAGTAAATACACAGTATTACATTGACTTACTGGCAAAAGGAATTGGCAAAACACAAGAAGAGACTGCAAAGCATATTCAAAGATCAAGATACTTTTTCCCACGGGAAGCAATTGATTATGGTATCGCTGATAAGATCCTCCCAAAATAGGGTCTGTTCATGGAGAAAAGGGTAAGCATTAACCATTTTTAATTCATTTATACTAAATGTCTTGCCTTAAAATTTAAACTACACTTGCAGGATTGTTGCTGAATATATTCTACACTTCCTTCTCATTATGTTCTTTTCTTTGATTCTACATTGATAAATCTTTTCATTCTGTTTAATGACTTGCAGAACTATGATGAGATGCTTGCTCAATCAAAAGTTGCACGGATGAAATCTGGCAAGGCTGGTCCATTGGCTGCTCCAGCAGGCAGGCTCTAGGTATAGATCATTGATGAGTTACATTTTCCAGTTAGCATGAGTTGTTCAGAGATTGCTACAACTATCATTGTTGGAAGAATTTGTATAACCTGAAAGATGTATCTTAATACGACCCTTATCAATCTATGTTATTTTCTAGCATGCATACAGTGCTTTGCATATTGTCAAAATTGCAATGAGCTTCTAGACAGGTTGTAAACAAACATTCAAGGAAATAGGATTAAATGCCTAATGAAAGCAAGCACTCTAGAAAATGTAAATCATGTATTTCATTGATCTTCTCTGCATCTGTGATCTGATCTGTGGTTTATATTGTCATATTTTGCTTAATTACACATCTTGTTTGTGTGTTTTGGATTTTACTGCATAAAAGATTTTAAGCCCTACATTTTATGTGAACTCTTCAGCCATCATCAGGGAAACCAACTATAAGATAGAAATAAGTGTTGAGTGGGCTTGGGAAACCAACTGTAAGATACCAAAATGGTGCTTGGATAAAAAGTCCGTGATGGAAAGAAGCAGTTATAAATGGTGTAAGTTT
>LPNX011077973.1:445712-458467 GCA_001517045.1 Pseudotsuga menziesii | reverse complement strand
GTTACAGCTCCATATTCAGTCTCCATTGTTGATAATTTGCATGATCAATTGTTAATTGCTGTGAGTGAAATTAATCTACTGTAGGCCTGAATTTCTACAACTTAAAACAAAGAACTAAATCCTTAATAGGCTACCATGCCCTAGCTTCTAGAACTAGAAGTCTCTTTTTTGTTGAGTCCTACTCTAGTATTTGCACAAGCTACAGATGAAGCTGACATGTGTATTGTAAAGGAAGAAATATTTGTGGATGCTTTTAATGTTACCTTGTAGTTATGTGAGATGAAAATCACTAGTCCACAGTGCACATAATTCAATAAAACAAACTGTTGCATCATAGTATAAAGTGACCCTAAATAATACAAAACATTGTAAAATGAACTTTTATGTGATCATACCCTTTATTGTAAAATTAACTTTTATGTGATCATGCCCTTTTGGAAACATGACCCCAGTTTACTATCATGACCTTAGATAATTAAATCCCCCATGCATTATTTCTTCTTTAATCTTGATATAAGGAGCTAAACCTTAAGTTTGGCTGGGAAATTCAAGTGGTTAATCTTTGAGCTTCATGTAAGAGGTCTTGGGGTCTATGTTTCATACTAGTCAGCTTTGTCATATTCCTCGCTCTATGTCCCTATCGGGTTAAGTACCATAATTAGCATTGACATGTTTACAATGGGTACTATCTGCAAAATGTGAGAAAGTGTCCAAGAAGCACCATCTACAAAATGCAAGGAAGTACTCCAAATTTTTCCAACAAGTTATTCCTTGATAAAAAGATAAGCTCAACCAAAATTGACATTATCAAAATCATTACAAATTCACAAAGGAAAAATAACAAATTTCTAACTTAAACATGGTATGAAGATTTACAAACATAAAAGGAAATTTCCATTTGCACTTGGATGTAAAACAAACAAATTACATGTAAAGCTTTCATTAAGAAAAATACTTTGTATAGAAAGGCACAAGAGCTCTATAACATGATACAAGTTAAATCAAATTTCCAATTGAGCCATGAATCACTCTCCATCCACCAAGATTCCATTCTCACTGATTTTCTCTTTTGATAGAGACAAAAGTAAATCCGTCCTTCATAAAAAAATCAGGTCTTTAACAAGCTTAAAACCCTTATACTTCATTTCCTCCTCAATCTTGATCGTGTGAATCCAGTTAGTTTATAACTTAACAATAAATAACAAAACCAATGTTACCTAAGCTTTGTCCAAAACAATTTTGGATCACTTCTAATAATTTGAGTGGTCAAATCTTAAGTGCTACACTCTCCATCAGTTTTCTATAGAGATGGTTTTGAACATATCCATTATTAATTAATATGGGTGTATCATATGCCAATAGTGATCCAAATGATACTTTCCAATCACAAGTATGATTGAAAAATCATCTCTACGAGCTCCTGCAAGAAATAAATGGGTAATAAATATTTTGCAAGACATTTTCTTGGAGCTAATAATTGGTTTCCAAAAGAATCACAAATGCCAATCCATAAAATGATCCATAAAAGATTACCTGTTCCTCTGATGTGAGAGAAGGTTCACCCCACTGTATGGATTTCTTCTCAAGTTATTCAAAGGTAATACTATCTTCCTGTAAAAGAACATGCATAAAATAGATTAAAATTTTAATTAGGCATCAGGATCCACAGTCATGAAAACTACATTCTACATGAATGATGAAAAACTCAGCTCAGCAAACGAATCGAAGAGGTTGGAGAGTAAGAGTATGACTCAGACTTGCCAACAACTCACAAAATTTCATTCCAAAACTTTCCTGAGTTTATTCAGGAATACAAGTTATACTCGCGACTTTTTCAGAAGTTGAGATAAATTGACTCATCCCAGTTTTGGCACCAAGTTGGGTACAACATGCTAGTCCAAGTTTTTCTAATATGTTCTACATATCTCATAATGATGTAGACATGATTTAGAAAACACTTAAAAATAACAACATAAATATGAAATGGGTTGTAGTCACCTCAATTGATACTCCCAATTTTGAATCAAAGGATTCATAATGCTTTCGAATAGGCTCTGTTAATGTTCCATCCTGCACAGTAAGCATAGAAATAATATAAGGGGAAAGGCAAAGTTATCACGAAGATTATTATATAAGAAAAAGTAAAATCCTAAAAATACATTAGGCAAGAATATAGGTTTACTTGCAGCAGCTGAGCTGCATTTCTCAATCCTTGTGCCAAAGTGTCCATCCCTGATATATGAGCAATGAACATATCTTCTACATCAACACTTTCCCTATGTTTGTGTCAAAGAAATTTCAAACATAGATAAGTTTGATATCACTTTGTACTACATGTAGCATATTGGACAATACAACAACATTATAAACAATAAACTAGAACCAAACACGGCACTCTCGACCTTTTGTATTGTCTATGAAGGGGTGTATACTAGATTTTTCTATATTTTTTTACTATCCTATGCAAGCACCTCTTATAGTTCATGTTTATTCCGTTTTCTTGAGCAAAAGCATAAGAAACCAGAGCAGTTTTTTACTCAATTGACCCAACTTTTGACCTTGTTAAAATAATGAATGGGTCTTCATGTAGTGATAAGTCGAGATCATGAGCACATCCAATGACCATGAGCATAAGGCACATCCAACTAAAGTAAAAAAAGTGTTATTGGAAGATTAACACCTAGAGGGTAGCTTGAACTATGAAATTCATAGTTCTAATCATAACAGGCCAGTATAAAAAAAAAACTCATCCATTCATGCCATCAAATGGGATTTGTTCTTTAACTACAGTGGTGAACATCGGTTGGATGTCTTGAACATGTAAATCTTTTATGGCTGGCCACAATTAGGAATGTATAAGTTGATGACTTCCAAAGTTATAGTGGTAACATTTACATGTCTTGAAGGCACGAATCTTTTGTGGTTGGTCATAATGACGAATGTGTAAGTTGACGACTTCCAAAGTACTTACAGTTTTGCATCAAAGTTGAAACCACCTGGTGCAAGCCGACCCTAAATAAAAGGTAAATATGTTGTGTAAGTAGGATTTTACAATTTTTATGACATTCATAAACATGAAAGCAATTAGCGACTTCTCTGGTTAAAAAGAAAGTAAAGGCTTACATTATTGATAACAATCAACATGATCAAAGTTGCTGCACTAATATCTGTGAGAAATTGATCAGTATCCCAACCTAGACATGTTGAAAACAAAATATAAAATATTTTCTCACAAAGGGATGTGATCCATTATTCGAAAGTGGAAAACTTATGAATTCAATCAAACAAAATAGGACTATAAGCCCCATTACCTGTTTGGGCATCTCCAGTGTTTGCGTCAATATTACCAAGCATCCCATAAATTTGTTCCATTTCCAGCTCGTGATGACAGCTGAAAAAATTCATCATATATTGATTCCCAAAGATATCATCCATTTTACTATTGGACTGTAAACATTCAGAAATAAACATATACTTTGGTCCCTAGGAGAAGTCACAAGGAAATAAAACTATAAGGGGTGGATAACTGACATACTTTACACTGACTTTACGAGAATCCAATGACATTAGATTTATCGGTTTGATAGAACGTTTGTGGTAATTTTTCTTACCCATGCCCAGAGAGGCTTGCATGGTTGCACTCAATGTTCAGTTTAAAATAATTTGGATTCTACACCAGCCATGTCAAATGCAGAAATTGATTAGCAATTTAGCAACTAAAAACAATACATGTTAGAACTAAAAAAAACAATTTCAAGAATCATTCCCAAACATGGTTTATAGGAGACTGCAAAAATACAAGGAAAATCATGAATCTATGAGATAAGGAATATGCCCAAACACAATCCCTTAATATGCACATGATGGTGAAAATCCAAAAGTCCAAAGAAATGCCACCAGAAAACATCCAAGGCCAAATTCCTTGCAGGACAAGGAATGGCTTCATTTTGTAATAAAAAACTACAAGAACTATGTACATGCAATATTGTGTAGTATTAAAGTGTGGTTTTAAACAGACATTAACAAAGTCCAACCATATCAAATGCAGTGCAGCTGGAAACTTGATATTACAAAAGAAAAGCATGGAAGTCCCTTCTAAAATACATGAATTCATTAATAAAAAAATTCAAATGTGCAGTTGTAACATCAAGGGGAATGGTCATCGCCAACCACATATGGAGAGCCCACTTTCCTAGGTACAAAATCAATTTTTTTCACCTAAATGTAAAAATAAAATTTATCAAACTGAAATTAGGTTTCCACAAAAAATCCATTCGCATCATGAACATGCAAATTTTTATTTATAAGTAGTCATTACTATGACTACAACTACAACAATTTAATGATAAACCCAATACTAGAATGATTTAACCTATAGGCCACAAAATGTTTGATTGATTTAATTTCTAGGTATTGTGAGACTTTTAAGAATTGTCTCGGATTTACCTTTTAGAGATTTTGTAACCTTTTAGATGATATGGTTGCAAATTCCTCCAATTTCTGTGGAGGATCCCGTAGAAATTTCCCAAGGCTCTCAACATAATTGTACATTCAATTGAAGTTGAAGTTTTGCATTTAATGGAAGCTCCTTCAAAAGGCACACAAAATCCTTTTTGAAACTAGTTACCATGGAAAACCTCCTACAATATATTTTAACACAGTCATGGTGCAAGCCTACAGGGATGCAATCTAACTCAGCACACAACAAATAGAATTGGAAGGACATAATGAAAACAAGGAAGCAATTGCACAAGCACAGAGGATGGAAAGCTTGACCAGTCTAATAAAATTTAAAACCTTCAAATCCTAGATGCGACTCTCAAGCATTCAAAAATTAAAATTACTTATTGGTTTCAGTGTCAGCTAGATTAATTTTCATAGCATTAAATCAAGAACCTTAAAAAATTTAGAGTGGGTAAATCAAGAACCCTAGACATGAAATTTTGCACAGATGATTTTTTTTACTAAATATATTTTAAACAAGCAAACTTCAAAACAAAAAATTCCATGTAATCCTTATTACATGTTAGGATTAGAAAACATATAAAAACAATATTTGGCAAAGGACAATGACAAATAATTTGCAGTCCACAAGATGATGAACTCAACCACTGCCAAAGATGAAAATACAAAGTAAGAATAAGAACCTATGACATCACTCATTCTCCATTACTCATTTAGCATAAATGTTTCCATCTCCTAGCTACCAACCCTATCTAGTTTACGCCAACTCTAATTGTATTCCCTGGTTACCCACAATGATGTCCAAATTTAATCATGGTTTAATGTGATAGAATTTTTACTCTAACACAATTGATGTTATAGTTGATTTTACCACTCCAGGTGAATCACACTTGTATGGCCTTCCCCTGTCCCTCTGCAAACTCCTTAGACCCCTTGGACCATTTTTTGTCCTTTGATGTTTCATTAACCATCCCTAAAAACATGTGAAAACTGATACATGTGACTTTTAAACCTATAATCACGTATATACGCGTGTTTGACCCCTAAAACCGCGTACATCGGGATGTGTGCATAATCCAAATCCTTTTGGAGTTTTCCTTGACATGGATTCGACTCACTTGACTCCTGGCCTTCCATATGCCTTGAGATCACTTAGATTCGACCTTTCATTACCCCTTTGAAAAGCTATATAAGGAACTCTATGGTACATTGAAGGCATAAGAGAGAATTGAGAGCAAAGAGACTATAGCCCATTGTTGTCGGAACTTGTGCTTGAGTCTGCATCCCTTTGTCCCTTGGAGCACTTTTGTGTTCTTCCCAAGCTTTCCTTTTGCTTGTGAGTTTGCTATCGAGAGATGGAGGATTGAGGTGGTGGAGGCCCAAGTGGGGGATTCAGTTTCTCCGATTCGCAAACATGCCGACAGAGGTTGTATCCATTGTAATCTCTGATTTTATATTAATGGAAATATTTTTTCCTGTCCAATAATGTATGTTTGAATGAATATTTTATCCATGGATGTTTTCAAATGTTTATACATTGTTGATTATATATGCTAGAATATATCTAACACCAATATATATAGTATGCTTGTATTGTTTACTTGTTGTTGAGGAAGTAATCTATCAATTCAAGCTGAAGTTGGAAAGCTCAACGAGGATCTACTTCAACCATCTGAAATAAGGTACGAGGTCTGATCCTTTAGTGTTAGATATTTAATTTCTATTGCATATTGGAAAGGATTGATTTCTGGAGTCAAGCTGTCTGTTGTGGTACCCCAAGCCATAGGAATTTCTCTCGGTAATAGAATTGCCGACTCTGCTGGGGATGTTCCTTGTTTTTATTTGGGGTTTGCGGACACAATGGGCTTGATATTCTTGACTTGCTCTTTGTTTCTCCTTGTTTCTGTGTTGCATTTTATAGTATGTTCATCCATGGACACTCCCCTTTATTGGTTTGACCCTTGGCCTGCTTTTTACCACTGCCTTCTCTGTATACGCAGGTTTTTGGCCAAAAGTCACATACATACGCGGATTTTTGGCCAAAAATCACGTATACACGTCGGTTTTTGGCCAAAATCCACATATACATGCAGCGTTTTGACCAAAAGTCACGTATATATGAAGTTGTTCTTTAAACAGTCGTGTACATACTCCCTTTTGGTGAGTTTGATGTTGTGGGAAGTTCTTGGGTGGGTTGTGAGTGTGGTTAGGTCTTCCTTGGGTCTGATGTTGTCTGTTGGATGCTTCTTTTGTGACCAGAGACCGCTTTTTCATTGATTTTTCTTTGAAAGTAGTTTTAGTCATTTATCCTTTTTGTTTTTCCATTAGTGCATTACTATTTTTTGTCTCGGTGTCTTGTTGGGCTTGTCTTTTATACTTGCTGCAGAGACTGAGAGTTTTAGATGACTTTTATTTCATTTTTCATTCTTTCATATTGAAAAATACAAAGTAGTTGCACTCTTAGTTGCATCTTAGATATGGATTTGAGGAGGTACTTGGATTGGATTGCTTGGATGAGAGTTTTATTTAGGATTTCATATAGGAAGGATTGCATTGGCATTCGGAAAGGAATATATATTTATGCATCTCATGTAGTGGCATACCCTATTTTTCATTTGACAAAGATTGCACTTAGCATTGTTTGTTATGGTGTGCATATTTATTTCACTGCTGAGTCATAATGTCATTAGTTTCACGGCCATCTCCCTTTGAGTAATTACAGCCAATGAAAATCAACGCTTAATTAAAATGGATTACACTTTTTTCTTCAATAGGGTACACCAACAAGATTAGGTTTTAGGGTCTTGGAATAGTTCATTGTGAGTAAATTCTCCAAGACCACTAAACAACAACATGTATGTGTCTGTCCAGGTGAGAGTGTGAAAATCCTTGGTATAACCAGTGTTTCTCAGGATCCTCCTCTCAATAGGGAGTTAAGCACGAGGCAATGTGAGCGGTTATTGATTGGGATGACCCCTAGTCATAACTGAGTAGCACCGAAGATATTTCCAGGATTGTATTCATATTTGGGGTCTCTTTCGAGAGTTTCGGGCTTTGCTACCCTGCCCATACGGTCAGTCCTTCCTGCGACTGTCTGCTTGAGCATTGATTATATTGAGGTGACCTTAGTTGCCTTACCTAGGTTATCGAGGGGGTACTTTGCAAGGGTTATTCTGCAAGTGTCCCGACCAGGTAGAGGTCGAACAGCACAGTCGCTTTATGCGTTGAAGCTGAGGGCCACTATAATTGGTTATGTACCTCCGCTTGTAGTGTATGGGAGTTTTGAGCCTCTCGTAGATGAGACATACCTGCTGCATTTGGGAGCTCACATATCCTCCCCTTGTTTTGCTTGTATTTTGGCTGTATATTTTCTTAGGAGTGTGCTCTTTGTGCACTAGTTGGCCTTTGGGATCGTGGTTACTTGAGTATATTTATGCTCTCTCGAGTTCGGGTCCTTTTATTTTCGGCATGCCTGGTATCTTATCACCCATCCTTGGTCCTAGTACGGACCCTGGTGTCAGACTTGGGAGCATCACAGCCCCTTACCGTGCTCATAGACTTGGGAATGGTCATATTCCATCCTCTACTCCATTTGTGGAGGATTTTTATTCCCTTTTCTCGGTCTTTGCACCGGAGGTCACCCTCATGGGGGTGGTAGTGGATGCGTGAACGTTGGGTCTACACCTTACTTTCCTTTTATGTCCCATCATTCACTGCACTGTTTCCTTTGAATTTATTTGTCATGACCATTCCCCCCTATATCCTATAGTTTGGATTCTTTATTGACTATTTTGGATTGTTTTGGACTAATATGGTTGTCATGTAGGGTCCAGTTTTTGTACACTCTCTCCGAGGTTTCGACCCATTCATTCCTATCACAGGTATTATGTCTGAACTAGCATATAGGTTAGGATGTCACATCCTCTTGCAGTTATGCATTTCCATATGACCATTCCATCTTAACCTTAGGTACGAAACCATTCCATGGTATCATGGAATCTTCATGCTACTGTTAGAAGTGGTACTATGTGAATGGTAGAGCTTTCCTATACATGGGTGCCCTAGTTAGCTCCCTTTTGCATTTGGTACCCATGCTGTGAGTCCTCTCTTAGGTCCGGGAGTCCCTTTTAGTCCCGCCATGTCCTTGAGCAAGAGCTTCATACTTCTCTTGAACTTTATGTTGGCCATCTCCCCGGGACTCTCGTATGTCAAGTTGTAATTGCATTATCATGAGCTTTGCCTGCCTTATTGAGCTTTATGTTGGCTTCCCTGACATTGCGTTTCAACCATATATCTCGAGCTTGTCTCGTGTCTAGCAATGTAGAGCCATTTTATATATCCTTTGCAGCTTGATTCCCTTTTTACTGGGAGGGTATTTTCCACCGAGTCTCGATATCCTACACATGTGTCCTTGCATTGAGCATAGTTATGTTCCACTGCTTGGAACTAGTTTGTTTGCCCCTATGACACTCGTATCCTCCTTGTCTATAACTATAAAGCAGTTTTATTCTTTTTCAAGCTTTTTAAATATTTGAAAAAGTCCAAAAAAATCAAAAAACCAAAAATCCGAACAAGGAAAGATGTTATCTTTGGCAGCTGTCAAGTCGTGTCACCTTCGAACAGAGAACTATATATCACATCCATTGGTTCGGTTTATAGTTTGACTTTAGGATCTGTACTCATTTATCTGAGTTTATCTCCACCGACTGGTTCAGCTTCCAGTCCCCATGGAGCCTCTGTCGATACCTCCTGTGTCGCAGAGATGTCCCAGTTTGTATATCGAGTCTATGATGCCTTTATTCAGTCACCATTCGTCGTTATGCTCTTGTTCGAAGGAAGTTGAAACCTAAGTCAGTAATTCCTCAGTTATCTTGAATTTGCATGTCAGACATTCCTGGTACAGTTACTGGTTCATGCACCTTATGATTGATTTCTTCCACATTATACAGCTTTGCTGAGTACCTCGTGTTGGATGATGTGGGATTCCTTAATGCCCTCCTTCCAGTGGATTCCATCCCATCGAATTCAGATAATTTATTCTGGGATTGGAATCTAGAGTCATTTTTGAGTGCCTTGAGACTTGCAGTCATCAGTGGCAGGTTCTCTCGCCATCGAAAGTCTTTGGGAATACATTAATGTCTCCTGATTGATGGATCCTCTCAAGTGTTCGACCTCAACACATTTATTCACACTTGTTAGTTTGCACTCTAGTACCTTGATTCCCATTTTCATTATCGATAGGTGATCTCGCGTCTGTTAATGGTATACATCAATGACCGGTAATCAGACGACGGACTACTATCTTTGACCTCGACACCTCTATTCACATAGTAGAACATGTACTCATAGCGGTTTATGTAGAAGACCTTTTAGATTGGTGGCATATCTTATATGCTACCTCATTGATTGTGCTAGTGTTCATGAGATTTCAGCTCTCGTGACTTGATTCCAGTATATGTCAGACATTTCCAGCCATTATGGAGATCTTGATCCATTATATATCTTCAGCCATTATGGAGATCTTGATCCATTATATATCTTCAGCCATTATGGAGATCATGGTCCTTTGTATATCTTCATCATGGATATTTTGATATATGTATATTGTACGTGGCGATGACCACTTATGTGATATCTTGTATCATTCCTATTCATGGCCATTGTACCTTTATGTATCTAGGACTGCTATATGTATTTGCAGTTATGTGCAGAGTTCTATCATTGTACTATGCTGATTGGGTGGCTGGTCTTCCATTTGGGATCCTTCATCACTCCACTTCTGGAATGGACTTATAATGTATTTCGGCCTTCGTATGACCCCTCTGACCGCACACATTAGGGGGCATCTATTATAGTTGATTTTACCACTCTAGGTGAATCACACTTGTATGGACTTCCCCTATCCCTCTGCAGACTCCTTATACCCCTTGGACCATTTTTTGTCCTTTGATGTTTCCTTAACCATCCCTAAAAAAATGTGAAAAATGATACACGTGACTTTTAAACCTATAATAGCATATATACGCGAATTTTACCCCTAAAACCATGTACATCAGGATGTGTGCATAATCCAAATTCTTTTGGAGTTTTCCTTGACATGGATCCAACTCACTTGACTCCTGGCCTTCCATATGCCTTGAGATCGCTTAGATTCGACCTTTCATTACCCCTTTGAAAAGCTATATAAGGAACTCTATGGTACATTGAAGGCATAAGAGAGAATTGAGAGCAAAGAAACTATAGTCCATTGTTGCCGAAACTTGTGCTTGAGTCTGCATCCCTTTGTCCCTTAGAGCACTTTTGTGTTCTTCCCAAGCTTTCCTTTTGCTTGTGAGCTTGCTATCCAAAGATGGAGGATTGAGGTGGTGGAGGCCCAAGTGGGGGATTCAGTTTCTTCGATTCATAGACGTGCCGATAGAGGTTGTATCCATTGTAATCTCTGATTTTATATTAATAGAAACATCTTTTCCTGTCCAATAATGTATATTTGAATGGATATTTTATCCATGGATGTTTTCAAATGTTTATACATTGTTGATTATATATGCTAGAATTAATCTAACACCAATATATATAGTATGCTTGTATTGTTTACTTGTTGTTGAGGAAGTAATCTATCAATTCAAGCTAAAGTTGGAAAGCTCAACGGGGATCTACTTCAACCGTCCGGAATAAGGTACGAGGTCTGATCCTTTAGTGTTAGATATTTAATTTCTATTGCATATTGGAAAGGATTGATTTATGGAGTCAAGCTGTCTGTTGTGGTACCCCAAGCCATAGGAATTTCTCTCTGTAACAATTGAAAACTTGAAAATAAGGTTTAAAAAAGGAAAGCCTTTAGTTTGAGTTAGACTGAAATTTTGTCTCTCTCTGGCATGGTCATCCCCGTCGCCTTCTTGCAAATGTAATGACAATGACATTTCTATGTAATCAGAAATTGTCAATATTTTCATGCCAATGAGTAAAGGAGTGATCAAAAGTGGAGGGAAGAATATAGTGAACCAGGGAACTGTAACCTTCCACAAGAAAGTTGATATAGATTCATTGTTCAAACCCTCTCCATTTCTCCAAAAAAAACTAGTAAAGAAACCCAAAAAATAATATTTACCTTTTTTTCAAAAGAAGTAAGCAACTGGATGCAATAGGTTACTTCTAGAGAAGAGGAGAAATATAAAATTTATGGCTTATCTTGAACTCTGGTTCCTTTGTGCGTCCCATTCTACTATTTCTCTTACAAACATCATAGGGTTTTAAGCTCAAATTATGCTTGAATTGCCTTCAGAAGAAGTCGCAAGATCAATCCAAATGGATATAAAGTGAGAGCTTAAAAGTTGAGAGAGAATATTACATTGAACAACAATCTTCCCAAATATTATAAGAAATTCATGCTTCTTGCATGAAATCTTTACTACTACCACCACCAAATATGACTACCCTCGATCCTCACAAGCCCACAAACCCCAACAAACGTCAAATCTGAAATATTCCAGTCAGAATCGTCATTACCGTAGCTATTCTTGAATTTTCTTCCTTTTGACTGGCATGGTGGAAAGGGCTCACAACAAGGCCTAAAAGATACACAAATCAAAATGGTACGAGACTTGTTTATTGGGAAACCTTCTCCCCTGGATCAACCATATGCATTTTTTCCTCTTTTCGCCAATATTTTTAGGTATGGCTGATATACTCATGCTTGATCTCAAAAAACTATTTGGACAATAAATGCCTGATTCTTGAATTTCTTGAGACAATTGATGCAAATCAATATTTTATGGCTCAATGGCTTTACACAGCAAATGACACAGTAAGACTTGCAACGTTTTTGTTCAATCAATGCTTGCAAGTGAAAAGTATCTTATATTTTAACAGCATTGGATTCATTTTTCCATTTCCTTCTTCAGTGGGCCATTGAAATCGAGGCTGCATTTGATGTCAGAAATTGGGTTCTCTACTCTGAAATCAAGCATGCCAACTTGCTTGAGTGCATTGCCCCAATGATCACAATTGTCAAACTACCTCCATTGGTATGCTATTTTATTTGGTCCACAATTATGTCAGTATCCATCAATCGAAGTCTATTGCAATATTAACTATTCCAGTTTTACTTGTTATTCTAGGAAGTGTTGTATCCAATGCTGTATGCATTGGATTTTAAACTAGATTGGTTCGTTTTAACAAAACAAGATTTTACTCTTTCAGGAGTCGGTACTTGTATCTTTTTCTAATTTGCAGTTAAAATCTAGGAAAGAGCAATGATCAGCTCGATCTTGTGATTATTACTATGACATTTG
>LPNX011077973.1:397128-422376 GCA_001517045.1 Pseudotsuga menziesii | reverse complement strand
ACTTCGGAATGTATTATTATATGTATTTTATATATTGTAACCCGATGTTTATTCCAGGATGTTTCTATTATGTATTTGAGTCATATTGTCTTACCCCGATGTTTTGATCGGGAGGATTATTGATGTAAACAAGTCTTGTCAAGTCATTAGGTAAGTCCCCACAGTTTCGGGGCACTTGGGTTATTATACACTAATTAAGGTGTAGGCTTGAGTAAGTAATTGTAAGTTAAGCCTACATGGTTGAGTGCACTTCAAGTCAACGGAAGAATATAAATAGAGAGTGAGAGTCTCTCTATTTATCACTTGTGAATTACATCACTTGCTCTCTCAAGTGTGGTGCACCTTTGGAGAAGGAAATAATTTGGCTTGACAGAAGACAGAAGGCTGCTGTTGTGTTGGGAGGTCATCTTACTGTTTTGGGATCACATCTTGTGGTGATACTATCTTAGAGGAAGTTGAGGGGTTTTCTCCATTTATGGTTTCCCCTCCTAAAATCTTTGTGTCTCTTGTCTCTTGTGATGTGCTTATGTGATTGTTGTGCTTGTTATTCTCTCAGTGAAAAGATATTAACATAATGCTAGCTTAAATGTTGAAAAACTAACAGGCTGAGCATGAATACAAAATAATGGATACAAATTTCTCCATTGACAGCTTCCCACCATGAAATACTTTGCATGCTTATTTCCAAAAGATAGCACCTCCCTTCCTCCTAACTGAAATTAACAACATACCAGAACAATCAATCCATATTCTAAATGCCTTAGCCACACTAAACTTGCTCACTTTTACATTTTCTAATAAACAGTGTTCATTATTAAAAATAGAATCTATTGCAATTGCTAGACTCTAAAGACAATAAAGGAACCACAACAGGAACAGAACCCCAACAAAGAAAGACAATAAAGGAAACACCGCTCAGTCGTAGAAACTAAAATTCCTTTGGGGTGGATCTAATACAGGAAGACCCATCCATTCTTCTAAGTTTTCACCTATACCCACATCAGATTCACTCATCTATGTGGAATAGAGCCCCCAACAAAGAAAAGAATTAAATGGCATTTTTAATCAGAGGAGTAAACACAGTATCTCTTACCTCCAACAATGCTATGCGGTGGCTATGCATGCCCTCCTCCAACTCACCTCTTCCAACAATACTATGCGGTGGTTATGTGTGCCCTCATCCAACGTGCCTCCTCCAACACTTCTATGCACCAGAAAAACCCACCACAAACCCAGGACCAAAAAATGGTGAAAAAATGCTATGCACCAGAGGACCAAAACTGCTATGCACCACGCTAGAAAAAAATGGTGCAAAAACGCTATGCACCAGAGGACCAACAATGCTATGCATCAAAAAACATCTGCCCTCCAAATCCAGAAAAAAACAATGGAGAGAACCCGAGAAAAAATGACGGAGAAAAACCACATAAAAACCTATGCAACATCACGCAGGCTTATGGATTATTTTGGAGGCGCGGGAAGCAATTTGAAATAAAATATGCCTCGTCATATTGCAGATTTATATAGTAAAAAAAAACCCTTTTTACCCTTAGTATACCACCAATATATTGGTTTATAATTTTTTTTTATTTTTAACCCCCCTTATATGAACGAATGTGATATCATATTGGTCCCTAGGTGACGCCCCCGTGAGTACTACAAGTGTTGAGAGAACACTAGCTTCACACTAATTTTAGTAATTGTGATTTTTACAAACTACAGATACAGTATCTAGGTCACATTATCTCCGAGACAGGGATAGCTGTGGACCTAGAAAATATTAAAGCCATAAAGGATTGTCCTACCCCTATTAGTGTCACTTACATTAGGTCTTTTGTGGGATTAGATGGATATTATCGAAAGGTCATTGAGAATTTCTCGAGAATTGCTTTCCCCATGACTACTTTGCAGAAGAAATCAAGTAGTTTCTTATGGATCTCTAAGTGTGAAGAAAGTTTTTAAAATCTTAAGCAGCTTTTGATGACCTCACCGATGTTACGAATTGCAGATCCCGATGGGGATTTTGTTGTTTTCACAAATGCAAGAAAGGAAGGAATTGGAGGATTCCTCTTGCAGAATGATAACACGATCTGTTATGAATCACGTATGTTAAAAGAGCATGAGACGAATTACCCTATGCACATTCTTGAGTTAGCTGCCATCATCCATGGTTTAAGGATGTGGAGGCACCACCTGATGGGAAGGAAGTTCCTTATGAAGATAGACAATATGATTCTAAAGTATTTATTTGATCAACCAGATCTAAATGTGAGGAAAGCTATATGGTTGGATTTCCTCAGCAAGTACCATTTCGAGCAAAAGCACTTGAAGGGCAAAGAGAATAAGGTTGTCGATGCTTTGAGATGACGAAATCATATGATTTATGAGGTGACCTTGAGTCAAACCGATGCATATTTGCATGAGAGGATTAGAGCAGCCAACAGAGTTGACCCCTTCTATGTGGAAATCCTCAAGAAAGTCCAAGAGGACAGGTTGTTTCAACAACAAAAAGAATACAAGGTAGATGAATTCAGACTGCTATGGTCCAAGGATCACTTGTATGTTCCAGAAGGAGGAGACCTTCGGTCCAGCATCCTCACAGAATTTCATTGGGCACCCTACTTAGGGCACCCGGGATATCAAAAGATGATATATGCTATCAAGAGATACTTTTTCTTACCTAAGTTAAAGGCCGACATTGCAACGTTTATTGTGAAATGTCAATAAGTCTAGCTAGTCAAAGCTGAGCATCAACATACTGTGGGATTGCTGCAGCCATTTCCCATTCTGGAATGGAAGTGGGAGGTCATTAGTATGGACTTTATCACCGATTTACCAAAAAGTAAGAATCAAAATCATTATATTTTTATGGTCATCGACAAGTTGTCGAAAGAAGCACACTTCATTCCTATGAAGTCGACCTAAAAGGCCATGAACATTGCTGATATCTTCTTGAAAGAGATATTTAGATTGCATGGGATACCCAAGGCAATTATCTCAGATCGAGATGTTAAGTTTACAGGAAACTTTTGGAGATCTTTATTCTCTAGATTGGAGACGCAGTTGAACTTTAGCACTGCATATCTTCTGTAGACAGATGGGTAGACAGAGAATGTAAACCAAATATTCAAGGAAATGCTTCAAATGTATGTCATGAATAACCCCATGAAGTGGGAGGATTATCTGCACCTCAAAGAGATTGCGTATAACAATGGTTATCATTATTCCACCAAGATGAATCCCTTTGAGGTACTCTATGGATGGGAGTGTAGAACACTGGTTACTTGGGATAGCCCAGTGGATCAGCTCATGTTAGGGCATGATTTGTTGATGGACTTGGAACAGTTTGTTACCAAGGTCTAGGTGAACCTTAAAGAAGCACAAGACTGCCAGAAAATTTATGCATATCGGAAAAGAAAAGATAAGGAATTTCAAATAGGTGATCATGTTCACTTGAAAGTAAAATCCAAACAGATCTCGTTGAGCTTCGGTAGGTGTGGTAAGTTAGCACCTAGATTTTGCAGACCTTTTGAAATACTAGATAAGAAAGGGCCAGTGGCATATGAACTAGCATTTCCCACACATGTAAGATTCCACAATGTTTTCCATGCATCTTTGTTAAAGAAATATGTTTATGATACTAAACATGTTGTTGATTGGTCCCTATTACAGGTGGAACTTGAAGGGGAGTTTTCCCCTGAGACCACTCATATAGCGGATAAGAGAGAGGTGCAGCTTTGGAAGCGCACCATGGTCCAATTGAAAGTGCAGTGAAAGCACTTTGAGGATGATGAGGCTACTTGGGAGAACAAGGCCACCATGAGAAAGGCTTACCCATCTTGTTTCATGATGTTGTTCTGAGTCTCTAGAATACCAGGGATGGTGTTTTTTCTAAGTGGGGAGGGATGTAATATCCTGAATTTCAGACCTAACACTTATAGGCATGTATCTATTGATTATGATGATTATCTTGATGTTTTATTTTATATTGGGTCAAATACCCCACTGCATATGAACATGATGATTTGTTTTATATATTGGGTGTAAGCCAATTATTGATGATATATGTATATGCTTGTTTGTGTTGGCCTTGGACCCTAAAGCACATGATTGATATGATGTTTTGTGTTGAGCAAGGAGCTCTGGAGCACTTGAGTGATTGATGATTTGTGTTGAGAGAGAATATTTGGAGCACATGAGTACTTACCTTTGTGTTGAGCAAGAATCTCTAGAACACATGAAAAGATAATTAGATGTGTTCGGCATAAGCCCTGGAGCCTTCCATGTTGATGTTCAGCATAAGCTCTAGCACATTGAATCCTTGGCCATTGTATCCCTAGGTGTATCATACAAGTAAATCCTAGAACTAGTGTTGAGTGAGGTGATCTGTAATTGCACTGAATTGTAAATCCCTGTTAAAGCACTGAGTATGGGCTCTGGTAAGTGCTAGGGGTTACTGAAAAGAATTTAATAACATCTGAGTGAAAATGACTTGAGAAAAATATTGATCTCATCGTACTTATTTATAAGTGATTAAATAAAATTTTGAATTTATGTATTCTCGTCAAAGTTCTGAAGAGCTACCACGTTATACAAGGGAAATACAACATGCAAGGATGTTTAGATTTGCCTACACTAGTAGACCTAAACCATCTACCTACTTGACCTTAATGAAGAAGTGTCATTAAGTCTAAGGATCATGGTATATGATGCTCAAAGACAAATGTTAACAAAGTGTTATATTATTATGTACTTTATACATGGTATGTATAAAGAATTAAATAAATTAATAATATAAATAAATGAAAGAAAAAAAAAGAATCTCCAACAATTATTATTTATTATCAAATATTAATAAATAAAATAATGTCTATGAAAGTCCAACTAGGAACTAGTAGAATGTTCCTAAGTTAAAATATTAATAATTACCCAAAGTAATTGAAAATGGGTAAATCAAGAAACCAAGGTTTCTTGATTTAATTGTCCCTTTGACTGAAAATTCTGTCTATAAAGACTCAAGCCAAGGAAAGGCTTGGGGTTTTGATCTATCATTAGAGGAGTCATTTTTTGCCTGGCTTGCTCTCAAGTAATTCTTGGAGAACATTTTCCTGGAGGGAAAAAAGAGAACTGATCCAGATCTGATACACTAGATAGGAAACCCTACCTTAGGAGCTCTAAGCTACTTGCATGTTGGAGTCCAGCTCGGGGGGATCCAGATTTAAATCAGGAATGGTTTCGGATCATGGTTGGGTGGAACGTGGTAGTTCCCAAGTGATTTGGTCATCAAAACAAAGGTCATATTTGCATTGAATTGTTAATGATAGTTATTTGAGTCTGCAATTTTAGCCATTAACAGAGCTTGAATTTTAGGTATGAAATTGGCTATTCTATTTTCTAGATTAATTGCTAGATATGCTAGGTAAATGGTTTCAATGCATCTCCTAACCCTATGTGTTTGATTCCTTAGTTAGAATATTCTAGGGTTTGCATTTCTTAAATATTAACCTTAGGCTGCAAATGTTATCATGTGTTGTAAATTACCAGGATTGTACCTTTAAGTTTGTTTATGTATTACTTCAGTACTCAGATTATGTTTACTGTAAACTAGGGTTTGTTTCCAGTAACTAAGTAATAATTCTCTAGGATTTATTACTCTACTGACAATCCGCAGTAGACCTAAAAATGTCTACTGCGGATTGTCCGGAAGAACCCTACAACAACTTATCTTACCGCAGAAATCTACAAACTGAAATATTTCATTTGTCAGCAGAGGCTTGTTTAAATCTATTTCAAAACTAGTTCAGAAGTAGGAGTCATATAATTATATATAAATATTGGATTCAACCTAGAGTACCAATAAAATAACTATGATAGTATCCATCTAATTATTAACAGCAGTAAGTAAACCAGAATACTAAATATAAGTATTCAGTATAAGAACTAGAATATAAATTAAATAAACTAAGAACATACTATAATTAAATCAAAGATTAATATAACCATTAATGTCCTTTCAAGGTCTGCCCCATGAAATACAAACTAATAATAAAACATTGTGTTTAAATCAACAACATCATAATTTAATGAACAGAGGAAGAATTCTGACCATCCACGTGGTCCTGTATAAATAAAAGAATGCACAGTTCTATTTAATATATCATAAATGCATAACATTAAACGAAGATGTAACACCCCAGTTTTGACCCCGTTTGCATTAAATGTATATGATGTATATATTAATCGTAGTGTGGAGCTAAAGGCAAAAGCCACACCATCAACTTTGTTGTGTTATGTTCGGCGATTGAAATCATTGTCAATGGTATATCGTGATATACAACAATATTAGTTTTGGCATCACGTAAATATACATATTTAATTAAAAGAAACCCCAACCAGCTATGTCAATGCAACCATAATGAAAAGGGCATTCTTTTCCCAAGGATAAGGGGGGGGGATTGTTAAACCTTGAACCATTGGGGAAAAATCCATGTGTCAACCACCCATTTAAAACTGCTGATGTTAGTTGAGGGAAGTTATTGTTGGGAAGTGGTGGGTGGAAGGACTGTCAGTCCTTGCCCACATGCCCACTCCACCAGCAGACTCTCCATCTTCACTTGGGGCAGCGAAACCACTACGGTTGTTTTTTGTTTTTCATTGTTTTTTCCCACCCTCACGCAGGGACGTTCTCTCATCATCCTCACACACAGGATTTTCTTCATCGTTTCCTCACACAGAGAGTGGGAGAAACCATTTACTGTCACCCATGATTTTTCCGTGAAGGAGCCATTCACAATTTGGGTTTGTTGTTGTTCTCCCTATGAATTGTGGTTTGATGTAGGTTCATCCACAAATGTGGTTTATATTGGTTTCATCTACAATTTGGTTTTTGTGGGATCCATTACATTTTGGGTTGCTGCTGAGTTTTTTTGGTCACGCTAGGGCCAAGAACAACTCTGAATCGCTTGTTTATCTTAAGCTGTGTTCACCATTTGGTTGCCATCCTGTTTTCTTTTGTTTCTCATAAAGATGTGAATTGCTTGGTTTTCTTGTGTGTATGCAGTGATAGGTATTTGGACTATGTTGGAGTGGGACTGAAGGTTGGAGTATGCTTGATAAACTTGGTGTGTTTGGGAGCCACACAGACAGAGCTAGAGGGATGGCTTTCTTCTCCACAACCCCTGAATAGCACTGGAAGGGAAGCCAGGGTCTGAGGGACTCTGTAGCAGAGAAGGGACTAATTTCCTTGTGTTGGGTGTGTGTAGGTGTCCTAGAAGCCAGGATAGTTCTAGTGTGGGTATCCTTAGCTCTTCAATGAGCTCACCAGCTTAGCATTCAGTTTTCCCAGCTCCTTGATAACCTGATAAACCCGACTGTGTTGGCTTGGCTGATTTGTTGATGGCCTGATAAACCCAACTGTGCTGGCTTGGCTGATTTGTGTATCCTTGGTTATGTGTAAGCATACTTGTTCCTTATTCCTTGGGAAAATCATGCCCAGCTCGGGGGTGGCAGCATTGCTGAGAGATTAAGGAGCACACTATCCTATGGTTGGGTGGAATGTTGCAACGACGTAGCTGGTTGCAGGATGAGTTCTTTATAAGATAAGTTCTCTTGTCTATTTTACTTATGCTATCATATTTGATGTTTAATGAATGATGATGAACATGTTGAATGCCTGAATGAATGTATGTTTGCTTCCACTGCATATGTGAATGACTATGCATCTTAGCATGTTTTATGTTCAAGCATTTCGGTTTTATGTATGTTCATGTTCATGGGGCAGTTAGCCCAGATGGATAAGGTTCAGTAGCATCCTCTTCACTAGTCGGAGGGTCAGGGATGTTACAGAGTGGTATCAGAGCTAATGTTGCAGTATGGGACTAGATGGGCTGTGATGAATCAGCTAGCAGAGGAAGGTTTCCCTTTGCCCAGCAGAAATCAGAAGAAATCTGTGCATGACAAGAGAATTTTGAAAAAAAATTCTAAGTGTCCAGACTGTCGGCTCGTTGTAAGACTTAGTGGGAATCTCCTCCAACGCAGCGGAAGCTTTAGCCAGAAGACCCTCCAATACAGACCACTGGCGAACAACGAAAGAAATTTTTTTCCAAAATTTTGACCAAGTGCCGAAATCGTCGGAAGCCATCAGCTGACGACCGCCAAAACATCGACGATAAATAGTTGATTGAGTAGCCAACATAGCAGCGGAGATCAGCTGAAGACCGCCGAAACTCCAGCTCATTTAGTCGAAAGAACATCCGGTAAATACCATCGACGACGGTGAAAATTAGTGATGTAGCAGCTGATGCGGCGACAAACGTCAACGAAAAATAGTTAACAAAGTATCCGCAATGGCAAAAAAAATTAGAGGATAAGAGTGTCGAGACTTTTGAATGGAAAGGAATGAAGGCACCACAACGGTGGCAGAGAATAGGTGATGAAAGTGCCAATACGTTGGCAGGAAAAGGGTGATGGAGTTGATGTGGCGGGGACGAAGGGAGAAATTTTTCCAAAGTGTTGGAAGCATCGAAAACATTTAGATGATCAGCCCGCCGACACATCAGAAAATTTTAGTTGGTTGGATCACCAACACATCAGAGGAAAATTTAGTTGATTGAACCATCGATGAGTGTCGAAAAAAAATTTAGTTGATTGAACCGTCGAAGTGTCGAAAGCTTAGACAACTAGCGACCTGATACGTCGGAAGATTAGTTGGGAAGAGACCCGATTTAACAAGGGAAAATTTTGGGTTTTCAAGTGGGATTTTTTCAGTGAATTTCAGTGGTTTTTCAGTGAGATTTTTAGCAGTTTTCAATAGATTTTCAAGGATGAAAAGGAGAAAATGGCGGCCATCTTATGTGCCAGATTGGGCAAAAATCAAAGATTTACCAAAAAAAAAATGAGGGCGCTGCCCTCAACCCACCCTAAAGCCACAAGGGGGAAAGCCCCCTTAACCCCTGTCGTCCCCCTAGGATAGTCATTCTTCAAGGAAGAAAATTTTGTGTTTTGGGAAAACTTGTAATTGTATGATTTTTCTGAGACAAGGTAAGTAATTTTGATTTGTATAAATGTTATGCATCTAACAGTTGTGTTACTAACACATTTGCAGAATCGTAGTCACCTTCAAGGGCAGTATTCCAGGTAGTTTTGTTTGGTAAGTAAGTGATGCCTCAGCCATGAGAACCCATGACGGATATGATGCTCGGGATTCCTAGGACTGTGCAAGAGATTCCATGGGAGAAAATGTCCGTAATGGAAATGTTGACATAGAGTCTAATGGAAGGAGATTCCAAGAGACACCATCAGATGTTGCAGCCACCATGAGAAGCTTGATTAAATCCCAGGAAGAGCAGCATCAGTTGAATGCTACTATGTTGCAGAGTTTGACAGACTTGCGAAGAAGGATAGACTCTAGGCAGGGTAGAGCAAGACCCAAAGCTAGTAAGAGCAGTAGTAGGAGAAGGAGAAGGAATTCTAGTGGATCATCTGACTTCGAAGAAGCCATTGGGGACTCAAGCTCTTCTTCTCATAACGGAAAAATAAGGAGACACCATAGGGATCGCTCTCAGGATGAATTTAAGAAGGCTAAACCTCCTACATTTGATGGTGAAGTAAAGACTAGACAAGAGGCTGAAGCTTGGCTTCATGGGATAAAGAATTACTTTCAAGTTCAGGGTTATTTGGGAAACATGAAGGCAAGAGTTGCCATATTCAATCTGAATGGAAGAGCATCCATTTGGTGGGAACACTTCAAGAAAGTAAAGAAGATTAGTGAAAGGAGACTTAAGTGGAAATAGTTCAAGAAGTATTTCAAGCATCAATACCTCTCTAACAGGTATTATGATGACAAGATTAAGGAGTTCCATGAGCTGAGATTGGGACAGTAGAACATGGAAGAGTATGTGAATAATTTCTTGGAATTGTTGAGGTATATCAGGTACATCAAAGATGAAAAAGTGAAGGTCCAACGTTTTCTAAGTGGATTGCCTCAGTCTTACAAAGACATAATTGAGTTTTATGAACCTAGAACTCTTGAAGAAGCAATAAGGAAGGATAAGTATTGCTATGAGCAAAGAAAAGGTAAACTAGATTACCATAAAGCATGGAAGGACAAGAAGAATGAGAAGTTTGACCAAAGAAAGAAAGGTTTCAAACCTTCTAACTTCAGGAATCAATAGAAGCAGCCATCCCAAGCTACAAGTAAGCCAACTGGAGTGATAGGAGGAAATCCTAAGGATCCACAACTAAATAGAGGACCACTTCAATGTTGGATCCACAACTGCAAGAGTTGTTGGAGAAGAAGTATATCAGACCGAGTGTGTCTCCTTGCGGAGCACCAGTTCTGTTTGTAAAGAAGAAAGATGGTACACTTAGGTTGTGTATTGATTACAGAGAGTTGAACAAAGTCACTGTGAAGAAAAAATATCCTTTTCCTAGGATTGATGACCTCTTTGATCAAATGAGAGGAGCAAAGGTATTTTCCAAGATTGACTTGAGGTCTGGTTACCATCAGGTGAGAATAAAGGATGAAGACATTCATAAGACATCCTTCAGAACAAGGTATGGACATTATGAGTTTGTAGTGGTACCATTTGGTCTCACAAATGCACCAGCTACATTTATGTGCCTTATGAACAGTGTCTTTAGCAGATATTTGGACAAGTTTGTTCTTGCTTTTCTTGATGACATTATTATTTATTCTAAGAATGAGGAAGAGAATGAAGAGGATTTGAGGTTGACATTGCAATTGCTTAGGGAGCATCAAATGTATGCAAAGCTGAGCAAGTGTGACTTCTATAGAGATAGAATTCAGTATTTGGGTCACATTATCTCAGAAGAGGGTATATCTGTGGACCCTGAAAAGATTGAAGCCATTATGAATTGGCCTACTCCAAGAAATGTGACAGTTGTAAGATGTTTTATGGGACTCGCAGGATACTACATGAGATTCATTGAAGGATTCTCCAAAGTTGCACATGCCATCACTTCTTTGCAAAAGAAGGGGATAAAGTTTAAATGGACATAGAGGTGTGAAGAAAGGTTCCAGCAGTTGAAGAATCTTCTCACTAGTGCAGCAGTATTGGAAATTGCAAATCTAGAAAAGAATTTTGTGGTATGTACCGATGCATGCAGACAAGGGCTTGGAGGAGTCCTTATGCAAGATACCATGTGATATGTTATGAGTTGAGAAAGCTGAAGGAGCATGAGAAGAACTATGCCACTCATGATCTAGAGCTTGCATCCATAGTACATGTCCTCAAGATGTGGAGGCATTACTTAATGGGTAGAATATTTGAACTAAGGACAGACCATTGTGGTCTGAATTATCTATTTGATAGCCTACTCTAAATGCTAGGCAAGCAAGATGGCTGGAGTTTTTATGTGAGTTTGATTTTGAAATCAAGCACATAAAGGGGAAAGAGAATAAGGTAGCTGATGCACTTAGCAGGAAGGTACAAGAAATGCATGTGGCATCTCTTAGTATTTTCCAATCAGAATTGAGGCAGCAGATTGTTAATCATGTTGCTGGTGATGAATGGTATGAGCTAGTGACAGACAAATTGCAACAACAAAGTCTTGAGAAGAGGTATGAGGGACATAAATTGGAAGAAGATGGACTTCTTACTTATAAAGGTAGAATTTATATTCCAAATGTAGCAGAGTTGAGAAGAGTTGTTATGGATGAAATCCATCAAGCTCCATATTCTGGTCACCCGAGATACCAGAAGACAATTGCTACCGCGAGAAAATAGTACTTTTGGCCAGGAATGAAGAAGGACATGGCTGAATACATTTCAAGGTGCATGAAATGTCAGCAGGTAAAGGTTGAGCATCAACACCCAGCAGGTTTGTTGCAGCCTTTGCCGGTTCCAGAATGGAAATGGGAAGTTATTTCCATGGATTTTATTATAGGATTGCCGATGACATGGAGACAACATGATTCCATCATGGTTGTGGTGGAAAAGTTGACTAAGGAAGCACATTTTATACCAGTGAAGTCTATGCATAATACTGATGACATTGCAAAGATCTTCATGAAGGATATTTTCAAATTGCATGGATTGCCTAAGGAAATAGTCTCTGACGGAGATGTCAAGTTCACTTCCAATTTTTGGAAGGGGTTGTTTGCAGATTTGGGTACAAAGCTAAGGTTCATCACTGAATACCATCCTCGGATAGACGAGTAGACAAAGAGAATTAATCAGGTTCTTGAATATATGCTTTGCATGTACGTGATGGACAAACCAACCAAGTGGGAAGATTACTTACACTTGATAGAGTTTGCTTATAACAATGGACATCAAACATCCTTGGGGATGAGTCCATATGAATATTTGTATGGAAGAATGTTGTTAGAATAATCAACCCACAGTTAGCTACCTTAGACATTAATTAATCCGTTTTTGTCTTATTTTCCTAGTTTCCATATTCCACCTTATGCAAGTTGTCATCTACACATCCATAGTGGTCAAACTTGCTAATTTTGAGTCATGGAGCACTTGGGAAACCTCCTGCAATCAAATCTACTTTAGTCCTGGCCTTCCTAGAGCCTGTCTTCTTTTTCTGCTTTATTGCCTTCTTTTTCAGTGCTTTAAGGCAATTGGGAAAGTTTGACTAGGTGAGGTTAACTTGTTTTTTTTCCTCCACATCCTCCACTCTTTTATCCTATGAAAAGAATGTATGATTTGTCCTTCCATACACTATTAGCTTGCCTAATTGATTTTTCCAATTCATGAGCTCCCAGATAGTTTTGGAAACTGCTTTATGCACCTATGGGGGATTTGCTTAGATTTAGTAAGCCTTCTTTTAACTAGATTCGAATGGAATCTTCATGCATTAGAATCCCTCGTGTAATTATTTTTTGTGGCAGCCTATGAATTCATAGGTTTGGCTATTGTACACTTATTCAATACAGTTTAGTGTTCAGCTCCATATTCAGTCTCTTTTGTGAGTAATTTTACATGTGTAATTGGCAATTGATGTGAGTGTAATTGTTCTAACACTGGGTTCAATTTCCACAAAGGTGTGGGACACTAGTGACTTGGGATAATTCAGTGAACAGGGTTTTGCTTGGTCCAGAATTGCTCAAGGAGATGGAGCAGGAGGTTGTAAAGATCAGGCAGAATCTGAAAGCAGCACAGGACAAATAGAAAAGCTATGCAGATAAGCATAGGGTGAATAGGGATTTCAGTGTTAGGGATCATGTTTACCTCATATTGAAGGAAAAGAAGAGTTCCTTGAAGCTTGGAAGTTGTGCCAAGCTGTCACCGAGATATTGTGGGTTGTTTGAAGTGCTTGAAAGAATAGGGCTAGTTGCATATAGACTTGCATTGCCTGCTAGCACTAGAGCTCATAATGTTTTTCATGTTTCTTTGCTTAAGATATATGTACATGATCCTAACCATGTGATAAATTGGGATGTGATTCAGGTGGAACCCGAGGGAGAGTTCCGAATCGAACCAATGCGCATCCTCAACATGAAGGTCACAATGCTCCGGAACTAGGCCATAGGGCAGGTAAAGGTGCAATGGGAGAACTATGGACCTGAAGAGGCTACGTGGGAGCTGGAGGATGCCATGCAATTGGCACATCCATTTTTGTTCAATTCTGTGGAACACTGAGGCGATATCGGTGTAGCATTTTGTTCAAATTTTGTAAAGCACCGAGGATAGTGCTATTAAAGGGAGAGGGGAATGTAACACCCTAGTTTTTACCCTGTTTGCATTAAATGTATATGATGTATATATTAATCATGGTGTGGAGCTAAAGACAAAATCCCCACCATTGATTTGGTTGTGTTATGTTCGGCGAATGAAATCGTTGCCGATGGTATATCATGATATACAACACATATTAGTTTTGGCATCATGTAAATATACATCTTTAATTAAAATAAACCCCAACCAACTATGTCAAAGCAACCATAATGAAAAGGGCATGGTTTTCCCAAGGATAAGGGGGGGGGGGGATTGTTAAACCTTGAACCAATGGGGAAAAATCCATGTCTCAACCACCCATTTAAAACTGTTGATGTTAGTTGAGGGAATTTATTGCTGGGAAGTGGTGGGTGGCAAGACTGTCAGTCCTTGCTCACATGCCCACTCCACTAGCAGACTCTCCATCTTCACGTGGGCAGGGAAACCACTACGACTATTTTCGGTTTTTCATTGTTTTTTCCCACCCTCACGCGGAGACGTTCTCTCATCATCCTCACGCACAGGATTTTATTCATTGTTTCCTCACACAGAGAGCGGGAGAAACCGTTTATTGTCACCCACGATTTTTCTGTGAAGGAGCCATTCACGATTTGGGTTTGTTGTTGTTCTGCCCATGAATTGTGGTTTGATGTAGGTTCATCCATGAATGTGGTTGATATTGGTTTCATCCACAATTCAGTTGCTGTGGGATCCATTACGTTTTGGGTTGCTATTAAGTTGTTTTGGCCACGCTAGGGCCAAGAAAAACTCTGAATCACTTCTTTAGCCTGAGCTGCATTCACCATTTGGTTTCCATCCTATTTTCTTTTGTTTCTCACAGAGATGTGAATTGCTTGGTTTTGCTGCGTGTATGCAGTGGTTGGTCTTTGGACTGTGTTGGAGTGGGACTAAAGGTTGGAGTATGCTTGAAAAACCTGGTGTGTTTGGGAGCCACACACACAGAGCTAGAGGGCTGGCTTTCATATCCACAACCCCTGAATAGCACTAGAATGGAAGTCAAGGTCTGAGGGACTGTGTAGCAGAGAAGAGACTGATTTCCTTGTGTTGGGTGTGTGTGGGTGTCCTAGAATCCAGGATAGTTCTGGTGTGGGTGTCCTTAGCTCTTCAATGAGTTCACTAACTTAGCATTCAGCTTTTCCTAGCTCTTTGATGGCCTGATAAACCCGACTGTGTTGGATTGGCTGATTTGTTGATGGCTTGATAAACCCAACTGTGTTGGCTTGGCTCATTTGTGTATCCTTGGCTATGTGTAAGCCTTCGTGTTCCTTATTCCTTGGGGAAATCATTCCCAGCTCGGGGGTGGCAGCATTGCTGAGAGATTAAGGAGCATCTTGGCCTATGTTTGGGTGCAACGTTGCAATGACGTAGCTGGTTGCGGATGAGTTATTTATAAGATAAGTATTCTTGTCTAGTTTATGTCTACTATCATATTTCATGTTTAATGAATGATGATGAACATGTTGAATGCCTGAATGAATGCATCTTTTCTTCCATTGCATATGTGAATGATTATGCATCTTAGCATGTTTTATGTTCAAGCATTCCAATTTTATGTATGTTCATGTTCATGGGGCAGTTAGCCCGGATGGATAAGGTTCATGTTCATGTATTTGTAACTTCGGAATGTATTCATCTATGTATCTTATGTATTGTAACCCGATGTTTATTCCGAGATGTATCTAAAATGTAATTGAATCATATTGTCATGCCCCGATGTTCCAATCAGGAGGATCAATAATGTAAACAAGTCATGTCAAGTCATAGTAAGTAACCCTCCAATTGTCTAAGGGTTAAAGTCCCCGCAGTTCCGGGGCACTAGGGTTATTAGACTCTCCTAGTAGAGGTCGGCCCTGGTAGGGTTTTAGTCATGTCGGGATTAGTATAAATAGAGAATTGGAGTCTCTATTTATCACACAAGTCATACACACTCAAGTGTAGCGCATAGTTGAGGAAGGAGAAGACACTGGGGCTAGACAAGAAGAAGATTACTGCTATTAGGAGATCACTTACTGTTTTGGGGCTTTTACTGTTTTGGTGTTGATTCTATCTCTGAGGAAGTTGCAAGGTTTTCTCCTTTATGGTTTCCCCGAGGAAAAACACTGTGTTCATTTTCTCTTGTGCTTGATTGTTGTACTTGTTATTCTCTCAGTTAAAGATCCTAATAATTCTAGCTTAATGTTGAAAAACTAACATGGAATCAGAGCTAACCTGAGATGAAGACACTATGCAACTGCAGAAACTAGGGCTTCCTAGTTTGTGGATCTTCCTCCACATATTTTCAGCAAAAGTAAGGTGGAATAACTCTCCTCCTTAGGGCACATCTTTCTGTCGAAGCAGAATTCAATTCTGAGGTTTTTCAGTTTTGGACCTATCACTACTGTCAAAAATTAGGGCTTTTCATAGAAGAGGAATTTTTCAGTGAGCCCAGGACTGGATTGATCTCATCCCCAAAATCGAAGTTAGGGACAAATTTCAAGGAATTTGGGTGGACAAAACTCCGAAAAAGCAAAACCCTAATTTGCTCCTAAATCAACTCTGCATGATTTCAGCTCAAGTCTCAGATCCGACATCTTGACCTGGTAAGATCTAAGATCTCTTGTATTTCCATTTGAAATTCTCATTTTAAAATGTCTCATCATACCAAGCTTGATGAAAAGCTTGAGGGAGCTGATAACTTCCAAGCCTAGAAGTATAGGATCTCCCTGGTCCTGGAAGAGAATGAATTAGAATCCTACATTCATGAGGAGGTTCTAGTTCCAGAGGGAGATGAGGCAAAGGCCTTACATAAGAAGAAGATGGTTATGGAAAAGAGGATCATTGCTGATTCTATCAAGGATCACCTTATCCCACAGGTGTCCTCTCTTAAGACACTTAAAGCTATGTTTGATGCCCTAACCAAGCTATTTGAAGGAAAGAACATAAATCGAAAGATGACTCTGAGGAATCTATTGAAGAATGTGAAGATTAAAAATGCAAAAAATATCCAGTAATACTTCACAAGGGTTTCTCAGATCAAGGAACAATTAGAAGCTGTAGATGAAGAAGTGGAGAATGTAGAGATTGTGATGACAACTCTGAATGGCCTTCCTAGGTCATGGGATGCTTTCATTCAAGCAATCTGTGCTAGGAAGAAGTTAGTCAAATTCAGCATACTATGGGAAGAATGTTCTCAAGAAGAAGCATGAATAGCAGCTTGAGAAGAGAAGATGGGAAGTGAAGATCAAGCCCTCACAGTTCACTCCCAGAAAGGCATAAGAGGTAGTCATCACTCCAAAGGTAAGAATCCTCATCATAGAGATAATATTAGAAAGAACATGTCTAGATCAAGATGTTATACATGTGATGAGGTAGAGCACTTTGCAAAATACTGTCCTAAGAACAAGATTCACTCTCATAAGAAGAAGGGGAACAAAAGAAGACATCATGCTCATGCTGCAGAGGATGATGAACCATCCAAGAAGAGATCCAGATATGAAAGTGAAGATTCTTCAAGCGAGGATGAATATGTTCTGATCTCCGCTCTCACAGGTAACAGTTCTCATGGAAGTGATTATTGGCTTATAGACAGTGGGGATTCCAAACATATGACTGGATTCAAGGAATCCTTTGTGAGACTGTCAGAACATGAATCACCTCACAAGGTGAAACTAGGAGATGACTACCAATATCCAATAAAAGGTAGTGGGGAATCTTCATATAAACTAGACTCTGGTATGTCTCTAACAATGAAAGAAGTATTGTTTGTGCCAAGACTCAAGAAGAACCTTCTCTCCATATCAGCATTGGATGCGAAAGGAATGAGAGTTGCATTCATAGATGGTCAAGTCATCATGTGGCCAAAAGGTAAGACTATCGATGATGCAGTGGTAATTAGAGAACAAGAAGGAGGCTTGTACAAATTGAAGGGCCATCTAGAACAAGCCTTGGTCCATGACACTGTAGAGCCAAATGAGCTTTGGCATAGAATACTTGCACATGTACATTACAGAGCACTACCTATTGCAAGCAAAGCTGTTGAAGGTATTCTAGAATTCCAAGCAAAACATGATGGTGTCTGCAAAGGATGTGCGAAAGGGAAGAATACAAGGAAGACATTTCCCAGCAGTGAAAGCAAAGCCAAAGACATACTAGAAATCATCCACTCCGATGTATGCATTCCTATGTCATCAAACTCACTAAGCGGGTATGCATACTATGTTTCTTTTATTGATGATTTTTCTAGAAAGACATGGGTTTACTTTATGAAGAACAAAGATGAAGTATTCAGTAAGTTCAAGGAATTCAAAGCCTTGATCGAGAACCATACCGAAAAGAAGACTAAGACTTTTCGATCAGATAATGGCGAAGAATTCACTTCGAATGAATTCAAAGAGCTATGCAAAGAATTAGGGATTAAGAGGGAGTTGTCCACTCCTTATAATCCACAACAGAATGGGATTGCGGAACAGAAGAATAGAACGAACTATCATGGAAGCTGCAAGAGCAATGCTTCATGATCAAGATCTTCCTATGCATCTTTGGGCTGAAGCTGCTAGAACAACAGTGTATGTACAGAACCATACTCCACATAGAGTACTCAAGAACAAAACTCCTGAAGAAGTATTCTCTGGCAAGAAACCAGAAGTCATCCATCCCAGAATATTCGGTTGTCCTGTGTACATACACATTCCAAAAGAAAAGAGAACAAAATTATATCCTTCAGGAAAGAAGGGCATATTTGTGGGATACTCTAAAAGCTTGAAGGCTTACAGAATCTATTTCCTAGGATACAAGAAGATTGACATTAGTAGGGATGTGACATTTGATGAAGACACAGCTTACAACAAATCCAGAAAGAGACCTGTTGAAGAACCTGAAGAAGCAGAAGCAGAAGTACCCAGAATTCATGACATAACAATGAACGAAGAAGATCAAGAAGAAGATCGAGATTTTGAGGAACCAAAAAGACCTATAGATCCACCTCTGGAGAAGAATCCTCATAAGAGGAAACCTGCTTGGGTACATGAAATTATCCAAGGTGCGGAAAGATACGGGGCTCCAGAAGAGAATCACAGAGAAAGAAAGAGGACCAAATCCTGCTCCGGGTATGTAGCTTTACTATGTGATTTCATTGATAAAGAACCTTCCAGTTATGAAGAGGTGGTAGAATGGAAAGAATGGAAGGATTCTATGATCAAAGAATATCAATCGATCATGAAGAATGATGTTTGGGATGTTGTCCCAAGACCAAAAGGGAAGTCAGTTTTAACTTCCAGATGGATCTACAAGATCAAGCATGCTACATATGGTAGCATTGAAAAGTATAAAGCAAGATTTGTAGCCCGAGGTTTCTCTCAGAAAGAAGGAATAGAGTATGAAGAAACCTTTGCACCTGTAGCCAAATACACTTCCATCAGATCAGTACTTGGTCTGGCTGCAGTGATGAAATGGAAGATACACCAGATGGATGTCAATACTACCTTCTTGAATGGTGTAGTATAAGAGGAAGTGTATGTAGAACAGCCACTCGGTTTTGAGACACATGACAGAGAGTCTCATGTATGCAGATTGAAGAAAGCCCTGTATGGTTTGAAACAGGCACCCAGGACCTGGTACGACAGAATTGACAGCTTTCTATCCAGTTTGGGCTTTACCAAGAGTAAAGTAGATTCCAACCTTTACTACAAGGTTGAAGATGGAAACCCAGTCATGCTCCTACTGTATGTAGATGATCTATTTGTGATAGGTACAGATGGGTTGATTACTGATACGAAGAGAAAGCTTGCTGCTGAGTTCAAAATGAAGGACTTGGGGATGATGCATTACTTTTTGGGTATGGAGGTGTGGCAAAGTGCAGATGGAATCTTCCTTGGACAAGGGAAGTATGCAGTAGAGATCCTAAAGAGGTTTGGGATGATGGACTGCAAGGCTATGACCACACCCATGGCATCGAACCTGAAGCTATTGAGTGAGGCTTCATCAGAGTCGGTTGATTCTACGATGTATCGTCAGATGATTGGGTCATTGATGTACTTGACGAACACAAGACCAAATATTTGTTTTTTCGTGAACACCTTAAGCCAGTTTCTGACAGATTTGAGACATGTTCACTTGACTACTGCAAAGCATATTCTGAGGTACCTGAAGGGTACAATTGATTATGGGCTCAAGTACGATGCGAATCAAAAGATTAACCTAGAGGGTTATGTTGATTCAGATTGGGCAGGTAATGCCATTGACAGAAAGAGTACTTCAGGGTGTTGCTTTAGTATGGGATCGGGTGTGATCTCTTGGTTTAGTAGGAAGCAATCATGTGTGGCACTGAGTACAGCTGAAATAGAGTATGCTGCATCTTGTTCAGCTATTTGTGAGGCAGTATGGCTATGGAAGCTACTGTCTGATATATTTGATCTCTAGTTGGATGCTACTTGTATACATTGTGACAACCAGAGTTGCGTGAAGTTGTCAGAGAATTCAGTGTTCCATGACAAGTCGAAGCATATAGAGATCAAGTATCACTATATCAGGCATATGGTGCAGAGGGGAGCAGCAAAGCTCCAATATGTTGCGATAGAGGAACAGATAGCCGATGTATTGACGAAGCCATTGGCTAGGCTGAAGTTCGAGTACTTTAGGGAGAAGCTTGGTGTTCTCCAGATCGAGGTTTCCTCCAAGGGAAAGTGATGAGTCCCATAGCCATTCTAACATGGTGAGAGGATTGGTTCCTTCCATGGTTAGATATAAGGGCTGAGCCATTCTGTCATGGTGAGAGGATTGGTTCCTTCCATGTCAGATATGAGTGCTGAGATCCAAAGCCATTATGATGAGTAGGTCAGATATAAGGGCTGAGCCATTCTATCATGGTGAGAGGATTGCTTCCTTCCATGCTAGATATGAGTGCTAGCCATTCTGTCGAGTAGGAAAGATGTAAGGGAAATTTCCATTCTTTGAATGGAGTTGCCTGGTGAGGTACCAGGAACACTCAGTCTAGGACTGAGTAGCCATTCTGATGTGATAGAGTGATGTGTTCCCACTTGATCAGATGTAAGGGCTGAACCATTCTGGTATGGCTAAAGGATTAGGTTCCTTCCATGTCAGATGTGAGTGTTGGCCATTCCGACGAGCAGGTCGGATGTAAGGGCAACTGCCATTCTCTAGGAGAATGGAGGCACCTGGTCAGTTACCAGGTAGCTCAGTCAAGGAGGACTAGGGGCCATTCTGATATGACTGTAGGATTGGTTCCTACAAGATCAGATGTGAGTGCAGAGCCCTTCCATCATTGTGAGCAGGATGTGTTCCTGCCTGGGTGGATGTAAGTGCAGGCCCTTTCATCATTGTGGTAGGATGTGTTCCGGCCTGGGTGAGAGTCATTCATCATTGTGGTAGGATGTGTTTTGGCCTGGGTGAATGTGTGCAAATGTTTCATCATTGTGTTAGGATGTGTTCCGGCCTGGGTGAGAATCATTCATCATTATGGTGGGATGTATTCTGGCCTGGGTTAATGTGTGGGAAATATTTCATAATTGTGGTAGGATGTGTTCCGGCCTGGGTGAGAGTCATTCATCACTATGGTAGGATGTGTTGCTGCCTGGATGGATGCAAGAACTATTCCTTTCTGATGAGTAGCTCAGATATAAGTGCTAAAGAAGACCTACATGGAGGATAGGCCTACAACCAGCATGAAAAAGGGCTGGCTCTGTAGAACTTCCTGTGACAAGAAGAATCATGAGATAGCACCAGTGATGATAGCTAGTGATGATGCAGATCAAGTGATGATCGAGATCCAGTGATGATCCAGATCGAGTGATGATATAGATCCAGTAATGATAGCCAGTGATGATCTAGATCCAGTGATGATGCCTCATGATGATCCAGATCGAGAGATGATCCAGATCCAGTGATGATGTCCCATGATGATCCAGATCGAGAGATGATCTAGATCAGATGAATTGAAGATGAAGATGACTTGAAGACTCAGAAGACTTGAGATGTAGATGATGAGATGATCCAGTTGATACAGAGAAGAAGACCAGTGCTGAAAATTGTGTCGAAAGAATACCTTCCTAGTTAAGAGGGAGTGTTGATGTATTTGTAACTTCGGAATGTATTCATCTATGTATCTTATGTATTGTAACCCGATGTTTATTTCGTGGTGTATCTATAATGTAATTGAGTCATATTGTCATGCCCCAATGTTCCAATCAGGAGGATCAATAATGTAAACAAGTCATGTCAAGTCATAGTAAGTAACCCTCCAATTGTCTAAGGGTTAAAGTCCCCATAGTTCCGGGTCACTAGGGTTATTAGACTCTCCTAGTAGAGGTCAGCCCTGGTATGGTTTTAGTCATGTCAGGATTAGTATAAATAGAGAACTGGAGTCTCTATTTATCACACAAGTCATACACACTCAAGTGTAGCACATAGTTGAGGAAGGAGAAGACACTGGGGCTAGATAAGAAGAAGATTACTGCTGTTAGGAGATCACTTACTATTTTGGGGCTTTTATTGTTTTGGTGCTGATTCTATCTCTGAGGAAGTTGTGGGGTTTTCTCCTTTATGGTTTCCTCGAGGAAAAACACTGTGTTCATTGTGTCTTGTGCTTGATTGTTGTACTTGTTATTCTCTCAATTAAAGATCCTAATAATGCTAGCTTAATGTTGAAAAACTAACAGTTCAGTAGCATCCTCTTCGCCATTCGGAGGGTCGGGGATATTACAGAAGAGTAATTGAAATCCTGAATGCCAACAGAGGTCACAACTGCGACCCTATGGGTTCACAACCCAAATCGCAGACCTCCATAAAAAACCAATTCATTTATGCTTAACCATTAACAAAATTGCATAACTCATCAAACAATACATATGATGAATTAAACAGATATATCATTACATAGGAATCGTTCCTTGTATTAAACAATATCAAAATCATATTATAAATCCAAGTATTACAAATGGGGACACGAATCGAATCTTGTGGGCATACAAGCCCAACCCTTTTATATAAATCAAAATATAACTTATCACAATTATCCATGCACATGATTCAAACCTTGTGGCTATCAATTTCCAAGGCCATGCTATACATTAAAGTATGTGGGATACATCCAATAGAAGCAACGCTATTAATTAAAAAATAAAAAATCATTACGCTACAATGAGGTCATAAGACCCTGTTTCCTACAAATGTTGTAAGCACGACCTCAGCCAAAACAAATATTGCATAGTCCCTTTAAAATTCTAACCACATCAACGAAGGCCATCGTGGGCTTGCACCCCTGGCATATACATAATCTACATTATATACTAAATCCATGAAATCTAAAATAGTAAAACAACCATTGAAACCATGCACAACATTCACCCAAGTCATGGGATACCATTAAAGATACACATTCTGAATATAATAATGACTAAATCTGTTAACGATTTCACCCCATAATATTTAGAAATGAAATGTAAACAGTAATAAAACACAGTGAAGCTATCGCAGCCAAGATGGGAAAGGCTCCAGCCATTTACGGCATGGCCTCACCCCATGTTGTCAACCATTACAATCAAATATGAATACCTAACACATAGACCATAAATGAAGGTGTATGCCTGAGTATAAATCATCATAATAAACCTTTAGGGCAGCACTTAAATTCCACACACACACAGTTAGAAAAATAACCATGGGCATCTCATAAAATGCAGAGTATTTACATTATGAACAGTAATGCCAATTGCAGTCTTCCCACACAGTCACCTCTAAAATCCAAAACAAAGTCCACATAGGTGTGACAATGGGCTAGGGATCCATTGCAAGCAATGGTGTAGCCCATGGCTCAAAGCCCAAATCCATTTACGATTTACATAACCCAAATCTTAAATACACAGATCCTGTCAGAAATGTGAGTTTTATCCATGACTAAAGCTCACACCATTAAATTTAAAAACCCAAGTCTATGCCATACAAATCCGGAAGGAAAATTCAAACCCCACAGAGAACCCCAACATCAAACGACGAAACACCATGTAGACAGGTTGAGAGACAACAAGCGCAAGCTTGTTGGCAAGGATTACCTTGCATTTCACTCACAGTCAAAACCCTGATATAGCTGGAGCCATGCTTCTCATCACCACACTTCGGCACCTACAACCAACCAACGAAACTACAAGTTAGAGTATAGCAATGATGGAGGTTTCAAACCAAAACTAAAATGTATGCATGAAATCCCAAAACAAAGCTCATCTTCCAAGTCTAAAGGTCACCTGCATTATCCTTTGCAGAGCCAAGACAAACCCCAAAAGACAAATGGAATGACCAAACCAATGTGAGCTAAGCCTAAGGGAGGGATGCCACGAAAACCAAGCTGCATTAATGGCACCAGTTGATTTCCACCAACAAATCCAAAGCCCACTATGCCATAGTTTGTTTACGTCGAAATAATGTTAGTCTCCACCCACCATGCAATTGTTAAACCCCATCGCATATGTTCCAAACCATATGTTATGTCGCCACCCCAAACCATATCGTAATATTAATACATTACAAAGTTTATGTTATAGCAAGGTTAATACATTCAATAGTTAAGGTTAGTGCAAAGTCCGAGTATGGCATGCGCTACTCCTAAGTCAAGCCTCAAGGCTTAAAAACATAACAACATATAAACCACGGGCTTAAATGCATTAACTTAATAAAATGTGAATTGTCCTAAGCTTACTGCTTAGTGAACATGGCATATGTAATATGCCATGTTAACATTTAACCGTCATAAAATCAAAGGTCTGGTTTTTAAAGCCACGAACATAACCTGCAATAAGAAACACATAAGAAATCTTAATAAGATTTAATAAAATAAACATAGAATGAAATTATTCCAAGATGTAAAACGATGAATTACAAAACCATAATGAAGCATAAGTAATGTATAGGAAATTTAGCAGTGATAGCTAAATTGATGAAAATAGTATTTTACCTAGTTATAATTCTGAGACGGCAAGGAACCAAAGTCAACCATTAGTATGTTCTTTAGGATCAGGACCTCTAGTACTCTTTAAACAAGACCCCTTCGCGAAGTATGAACTGCATGTGAAGTAAAATAGGTGCCTTAGTTCAGAGAACTAAGTAATCCCGCGAACAAGTAAACACCTTTACCTCTCAAACCGTCATGGGAGAATGAGTCCCGCCACTCTGGCCACTTTGTTTCCACAAACAAAGTTAAGTTGGGACTTTATAGTTAACAAGTGTGACTATGCAGAAATGACGAAGTACTTAAATCCAATAACGAAACATAAGCGACAAAAGTATAAACATTAGACTAAGGAGTAAAATAGCAATACGACATCGTAAGTAAAATACATTATTAATAATGACTTAAAGTAAATGACAGAACGTAAGAACAGCTTACGAGTAAACAGTGGTACACGTAGTGTACGATATAGTTCCACAAGTGAATAATGTTTTGTCTAGGTAGTTTTTACTAGCCTATAAAAAAAATATTTTCGATTGTTGGGGGCATTACAACAGACCTTAGAGGTCTCAATATCTTGGCATTCGATATTAAAGTTATAAA
>LPNX011077973.1:328839-379029 GCA_001517045.1 Pseudotsuga menziesii | reverse complement strand
ATATGAATTCGTCATGCATAAACAAATCTGAAAGCTATCTCTACATTTACATCTAAGATAAATAATTCATTTAAGACCATTCAAGGTCTTCTATATTGAGAATAAAATAATATTAAAACATTGCATTTACATCATCATCATCATAATTAAATGAACATAGGAGGCATCGTGGCCATCCATGTAGTCCCTTATCAAATCTCTGATCATATATACCTATAAAAGAATCCAGAGTTCTATTTAATCTACCATAAACGCATAACCATTAAAAGAGATTATATAACTCATCAAACATTACACATGATGATTTAAAATATATCAAAATCATATTATAAACCCATGTATTACAAATATGGACATGAATTGAATCCTATGGGAATACAAGCCCGACCCTTTTTATAAACGAAAATACAACACATTACATTAACACCCGAACAGAGTCGAACTCTATTGGGTTTTGTTTGCATCTAAACTATGGCCACGCTATACCTTAAAGTATGTGGGATACTATCAAATAAAACTCAACGCTATTCAAATAAACATTAATCAAACCATCACGCTACAGCAAGGTCGTAAGACCCTGTATTCCACCTAATGATGTGAGCATGGTCTCGACCAAATAAATATTACACAAAATCCATTTAAAGCTCTAATCACAGTGACGAAGGCCATCGTGGGCTTACAACCCATGGATTATACAAATCCAAAGTATATACTAAACTAACGAAAGCATTAAAAATAGTAAACAACCATTTTAAACCATGCGCAACAATCACCCAAGCCACGGCAATGCCAAATAAAAATACACAGTATGGTTTTATTAACAAAAGTACTACGTTAATGATTTACCCCATAAACTAATAAATGAGATACGAACAGTAACAAAACACATCAAATCTATCGCAACCATTAAGGAGAAGGCTTAAGCCATATATGGATTGGTCTTCAACCCATGTTGTTCACCATTACATCACATTATAAATAATCAACACACAAACCACAATTAAGGCATATGCTTGTTTGTAAAACCCTGTTAATAAGCCATTAACACAACATACAGTCCATACACACATAATAAGCATGAAAACAATGCCCATTTCATTAAAACGCAGAGTATCTATGTTATACATAGTATTGCCAATCACAGTATCTCCACACAATCCCTTTAAATCCCAAAACAAAGTCCACACGGGCATTCCAATGGGATATGGCACCATTGCAAGCAATGGTGCAGCCCATGGCTCAAAGGCCCAATCCTTTTATAATTTACAAACCCAAACATAAACGCGTACATAGATCCGAATGGCTTAATATTCCCTCCATGGCTTAAAATCCTTAATAATTTTAAAAACCAAGTCTATTTCTTTACAACTCAAAGGCGAATTCAAATCAACACAGTGAAACCCCAAAACCAAACAACGAAGACATCACACAGTCAAGTCGAGATATAACAAGCATTGGCTTGTTGGCAGGCTTACCTTAAACCATTGGCATCACACAGGAACTAGCAATGAGCTTTGAACCATGATACTGTCCAGAGACTCCAGCACCTGCAACAATCCAGAAACTAGGTGAGAAGTATGACAATGTTTAAATGCATCAATGCCAAACCATCAAAATACTTTGAAGCCAAATGAGCCCTTACCTTCGTGTCCATGGAGGTTGCCTCCATTTTCCCCTGCACGGAGTAAGACCAAACCCCAACTCAAACAAAAAAATGACAAAACCATCGTGAGCCAAGCCCTAAGCTTCAGGCTACCACGATTACCAAGAGAATTAATGGCACCAGCTGGTAACCATTATCAAAATACCAAACCCATTCTCCACAGTTAGGTTTCGTTGCAAAATTGTGGCCTCCATTTCGCATGAAAAATCTTAAACCCTGTTAACATATGGTTCAACCATATGTTATATTCGCCACCCCCAAAGCTTAACAATAGATCATATATTATTACAAGGTATTGTTAATATGGTATGCGTTAACCCAAAGTCCTAGATTTTGGTATGTATCATGTAAACTTTAGGCTTAAGCCTTAGCACAATGCATTTTCCCCTAAGCTTAAATGCTTAGTAACCATGGAATATGGAATATGCCATGGTATTAATACCATAAATAAAACTCCAAGGTTATAACCTGCAAAATATAAATAAGAAGATATGTTAATAACAGTAATAACATAAACATGAATTATAAGTGTATAGATTTGCAAGTATCACCTAGTTAATTATCTAGGTAGATACTTAGCGAAACATGACTTACCTTGCTACCAATATGAAGTAGTAAGGAAATGTAATAACAAGCAATAAGTACAATTTAAGATCGAAATTATCAAGCTCTCTACTAAGTATTTTAACCCAATGTAAACCTACAAGTAAATGAAAGAGGTTCCTTAGTTCGATTGAACTAAGTAATTTTGCGTAACAAGTAAAAATTTACCTCTCAAACCATCATGGGAGAACGAGTCCTGTAAATCTGCCCACTTTGTTTCCACAAACAAAGTTAAGTCGGAACTTAATCAATAACAAAGAAAACATGCGCTGAAGCAAACAAGGTTCTATTCAATTAATTAACACATCGACAGTAATGTCTAAACAAGAGAATAGTTGAATAAACAGACTCATGACATCGTAAGTAAAATCTATTAATAATAAATGACTGAAACTAAATGAAAGAATGTAAGGACAACTTATGAATAGACAACAGTACAAGTAGTGTATGCATATTCCACAAGAGTAATAATGTTCCATTCAGGTAGTTTTTACTAGCCTATAAATTTTTTTTTTTCAAATTTTGGGGACATTACATAGACAATATGAATAACAGAGGAAAAGATAAATGAAATGTTTATGAAACTGATTCTGAAGCAACCACTAACAAACATAAAGGAAAGAAAGAAAAAAATTCTGATAGTGAATTTTCTTCAAAGGTTAATGCAAAATCACGTAAGGGAAGGTATAATTACATAAGTGACAGTAAACCCATGATAAGGAAGTATAAACCCTATGAAGCAAATTATGTGGAATTCAAAAAAATAAAACCTCCCATGTTCAATGGGGAAGTAGAGAAAGGTGAAGAGGCAGAAGCTTGGCATTCAAGAATGAATAAATAATTCCAGATTTAGAACTATTATGGCTTACTAAAGGACAAAATGGCGATTTACAATTTGACTGGAAAAGTTGATATCTAGTGAAAAGATATAAAGAGGGTCAAGAATATGAAAGAGAAGTACTTAAACTGGAGAGGTTTTAAGAAGTATTTTAAAAGAAAGTTTATGTCTGAACAATACTACGAATAAAGAGCCAAGTATTTCTATGAATTAAAACTGGGTTCCATGTCCATGAAAGAGTTGAGCAGCAAGCTTTTAAGCCTGTTAACATATGTACCATACATAATAGATTAAAATACTAAAATTCAACGGTTTTTAAGCTGTGTACCTACTAGCTTCAAATATAGGATTGAGTTTGATAATTTGAAAACTTTGGAGGAAGCCATGAGAAAGGATGATTTTTGTTATGAGAAGAGTAAGAAAAGGGAAATTTACCTAACTGGAAGACTAAAAATACAAGTCATTTTGACCAAATAAGAAGAGGATTCAAGTCAAACAAGAGTTTTGGGAGTAAATCTCATTACTTCTCCAGGAATAACTATCAGAAAATGAATGTTAAGAATAAAGTACCCCAGAATAGTGCAACATCAAAAGGAAGGGATATGGCTAACAATTTTGTTAAAAATACTATGCAAAAGGAACCTGTCAAATGCTAGGAATGTCAAGGACCGCACTATGCCAAGTATTGTCTGAACCAAAAGGGGAACATCAGCAACATACACACTATCCAGGAGGAGGAAATAGTTGGAGATGTGGAAAATGAGATGCATAGGATAAATACAACTCTGGAGAACCAACATGCGGATCAAAAGACTTCCATGGTGGAAGTGCAAGGTATGATCCAAAATGTATCTGTTTCCATATTGATTGATGCATTGGCTAGCTTAAGTTATATATCTCCTAGCATAGTGGAAAAGTGTAACTTATCCTTAAAAAAGTTTGAAAAATCCTCGCTGGTCTAGTTGGCCACAGTAACTAAAAGAAAGGTGGTAAATTATGTTGAAAGTTGTAATTTTCTTATGATTTGGTTTGAAACTCAGGTCAACCTAAATGTGTTACCTTTAGGATCTTACAATGTCCTAATAGGAATGGATCGGCTTGAAAAACACCAAGTGATTTTAAACTTTTTTGAGAAAACTTTTACTTCTTTGAATAATGAAGGAGAAATAATTACTGTCACAAGAATACATAGGAAGATATATGTTAGACAAATTTCATCCTTACATATGAAAAAGGATGTAAGGAAGGGCTGTAAATTGTTTTTTGTACAATTTATAAATAATGAAAAAATTGATAAAAAAGATAAACCAAGATTTGAAGATATTCCGATCCTGCGAGATTTCACGGAAGTATTGCGAGAAGAAATTCTAGGATTACCTCCTAAATGAGATCTAGACTTTACCATCGAATTAGTACTCGGAGCAGTACCTAATTCGAAAAATCCCTATTGAATGAACATCTTAGAGCTGAATGAATTAAAATTACAATTACAAGATTTTAATATACAAACATTATGTAAGGCCAAGTGTATCCCTTGGGGAGCACCAGTCCTTTTTGTTAAAAAGAAATATGGTACTCTGCATCTATGTATAGACTACTGTCATTTAAAAAAATGATGATTAAGAATAGATATCCTCTGCACTCCATTGACAATCTATTCGATCAGATACGTGGAGCGGCGATATTCTCAAAGATCAACTTAAGGTCTGGGTATCACCAAGTTAGAATTAAAGATGAAGACATATTTAAAACTTCTTTCCAAACAAGATACATGCACTATGAATTTGTGGTTACGCCCTTTGGGCTAACAAATGAACTAGGCACTATGAATTTTCAGTTATTCCCTTCAGGATAAAAAATGTTGTAGGCACTCTGTCCGCAAAATGAAAGGACGCCGCAGGCCCAAAAAATGCTAAAAAGAAACCTATCTTTGCTAAAACATAGGTTTTCCTTCTATGCTATCAAAAACATCATTTTTGTGCTTCCTTTTGGTCATAATGTGATTATTAATGAACTTTTTGTGTGCTTGATAAATTGTCTACATTATGGTCATTTGGAAACAACAAGAGCATGAGACGGTAGACTTCCAAGTCGTCAGTGCTCCAGCTACCCTAGAGGTCTTACTGAACTGTGGGCTACTAAAATATTTTAGGGTATCAGGCATGAAGGCATACATCTGCCTACTGGAGTATATCATATATATGTGGGATCCCGAGGTGAAAAAATTTGTAGTTGGGACCCACGCCTTGACTATAGATATCAAGGATATCTACTTCTTGATTGGTTTGTCATGGAGAGGTAGACGAGTAGTCTTATCCAACGCACGAGGAAGAGATCCCTCCCTAGATGGTTTGATAGACCAACATTGTGCATTAGGTATGCAGTCTGAGTCTCAGAAAATACGCATCTATAGTATAGTGGATCAACCCTTGAGGATAGTGGTCTATACCATTGGTAAGGTGGCTGGGACTACGTATGCTCATTTGACTACTAAATCATACATGTTGTATTCCCTAGAGTGCATGGAGCCCATAGTATTCAACTGGTGTGAAGGCATGTTGGTAAATATGAAGACACAACTAGATAAGTGTAAGTGGGGGACTCTTAAGCAATCCAGATCTAGAGTTGTGGTAGTATATTTCATTCTACAGAGAGCGCCCCACATGAGGCCTTAGGTGTATGTGAGCAGGAAAGACCCTAAGGATCCTCAGATGCTTAGGTGGGTTTTAGTTATGGCCCATCATGGAGGCAAAGGACCCAAAGTTGTCTATGGATCAGCCTATTTCCATTGGCTAAGGGGATAGCTACTCATGATAGAGGACTATGCCTACAAGGGGGCAGACTTGCGGGATGACCTAGAGCTCGTGCTACCTGAGGGGGAGGGGTGGCATCATTGAGGTAAGGAAGATACTATCCACAATGTTTTTAATTTTTCAAGTTTATTTTATTTTTATTTTGTAATACTAAGATAAGTTAAAAATGGTTTTTATACAAATATTGGACCAGTACATCGAGCTGGTATGTGACCTATTTCGAGGTGATAAGGGACCAGAGAGATGGTGGCTTATCACTCCGAGGCAGATGAGGAGCTTGGATATTTGGTGGAGAACCTGCAGTGCTTAACTATAGGGATTCTATATGTGACCACCGATGAGCTACCCAAGCGTTACCAATGCCATACTGCATGTGTCTCTAGATGGTTTTCCAGGCTACTCCATAGAGTGGCCTAGGCTATTATATGCTATCACGAGCACCGCCAAGAGGATGACTGGTCTACAAGGATTTTCATTTTTTGTATATGTATATTGAAAGCTTTGAGGCTTCATATTTTCCCCCCTATATGTATATTTTGAACTTGTTATAGTCTTGAAATTTGTGGGCACTGAAAGCTTGATGCTTCAGCCCAATTTTGTACCCCATTTTTATATTTTTATATATATGACAAACTTTTATATTTACAAATGGGTGTATGAAAATGTGGTGTGTGAAATAAATACCTACTTATGAATTTACACATATTCCATTTATGTTACGAATGAACTTTAATTCTAAGCAATGTACCAATCTAAGACATAATTAGCTAGGGAATCTGCCACAACATTTAAATGTCTTGGAACATGTTGGTATGTGGCTTGATCAAAAGATATTTCTAGCAGTATAACCCTTCAGAATGTTCAATCAAGTAGAGGATTTTGGACGGTATATACCTGACTAAGTTGTTCAACAACTAACTCAGAATCTAGATAAACCCTAAACTCTCTTACATCACTAGCTAGGGATTCTATCAACAATCCAATCACCACGTGATATTCGACTGGATTGTTGGTAGGGGGACCCAAGCAAACACCCCATGAACTCACTAGATCACCTATAGGAGAGTACAATACCCAATTTGTTGATGCAAGATTCAATGTATAACTATTAGAACCATCGACGAAACCAGTAAAGTTAGTCATCTATCCATTAAACATAAGGTATACATAAGCAGGGTTTGAAAGACACATCTCAGATTACACAAAAACCTCACTTTTTAAAAATAAAACATAACAAATTATAAATAATATTTACAAAGAGCCTATGCTAGATGACCTAGGCATAGTATCTTTTCAGGTAGAGGCCATTGCAAGGCTCACCCAAGGGTATCCCATCATAATCTACTAACTCATTTTCACCTTTTTCTAAAACGCGACTGATAATGCAGGGCCCATACCACATAGATTCAAATTCTCCTTCCCCCAGCTTATCATGATTTTGGTCATAAGTCAAGATCAAATCTCCTTCATCGAAAGAGCAAGGCTAAACAGTTCTGTCGTATTTAGCTTTCATCCACAGTTAGTGAGCCTCATTTTCTAAGGTAACATCGTGACGAGTTTCATAAAGCTTATTTAGATACATAAATCGTTCCTCTTCTACCGTGGTATTAGGGAAAAGTTCTACAACAAGTTTTAGAGAAGGAATCTCGCATTCTATCAGGAGAGTTGCTTCCAACCCATATATTAACTGAAAGGGCATGAAACCGGTGGAAGTCTTCACGGTAATCCCATAGTCCCATAGGGAAGAAAATAATTACAAGTTCTAGTTTGATTTGGCCTACCTTACCATATGTTGAAGCATAGTCTTTCATACTTTGTTAATTCCTTTGACTTGGCCATTGGCCTAAGGGCAATAGGGTGTAGAGTTGTCATGATGAAACTCTAACTTTGCACTAAGCTCTGCCATCATCTTGTTCTAAAAGTGTGACCCATGGTCGGTCACGATGGCCATAGGAATCCTAGACCTAGCGATGATATGGTTAAACAAGAATAATGCAGTTGTTTTCCCGTCTTCGGCATATGTGGGAATAGCCTTGTCCCATTTTGTGAAATAATCCACGACAACAATTATGTATCCATGCCCCCTGGCTGAAGTAAATCTAAAATGCACGAAGTCTATGCCCCATTTTGCAAAAGGGCCAACGGCTACGATAGAATGGGTGCACTTTTTGGTAGTAAACATTTGACATGGCTAGAATTTCTTGACCATTTAAATGCAATCTTTGAAAATTCAGGGCTAAAAATACCCTACGCGCAATATTTTCTAGGAAGTATCCAACCCAAAGAGGTGACCACCACAAGCTCTAGCATGGAAATCATTTAGGACGATTCTAGCTTCATAATTAGTGAGACAACTTCATAAAATAGAATCAACACCACGGCAGTATAGGGTATCATTTAAAATGAGATAGTATTTAGCTTGGTAGCGGATTCGACGATGTTAATCATGAGTAGCAGCAGGCTAATATCGTAATGTTTGGAGATACAAAATGATGTCTCCATGCCATGGATCAATCGTACTAATGAGAAACAACGATTCATCATGTAATGAATCGACGGGTACTCTATTCTCCATAGTACGAGGAAGGTCACATTCGAGCTCTACAAAGACAAGAGACTTCTTCAAAGTAGTTTTAGCAAACTCTAACTCAAATTCTTGGAGCATAACAATCCATCATGAGTATTTTCCACCAAGAACCTGATGTGTCAAAACGTAGTACATAGGGTTAGATTTAGCATAAACTATAGTAGTGCGGAGAAATATATAATGACAAAAATTCTGGACCGCGATGACTGTGGCCAGAGCAAGCTTCTCCACATGTGAGTATTGGGTTTCAGAGTCTAGTAGATGTTCGGCTATGGGAAGACCCGAGTTCTATAATTTTATCTTCGCACCAACAAAAACACCCACAGTGTTGGCCCTTTCAGCAACAACCTGTGAATAGGTTGCAGTCTCACCCGAAATAGCTATGGGGTGCCGCAGAATCAAGTTTCTGCAGGCAAAAGAGGGATATTACTATACCTTTAGCCTTAACAATGAGTAATCATACAATACAGAGCTTTGACAATCACTTAAATAGCTTCGCAGTTTAGATAAAAGACAGTTTCTTGCTTAACCCTTAACTGGGAATTCACAGCGAAGTTAATACTTAATACTTTATCTTACTTTATCATTCACCTACTTATCAAATGCATAAAAAATAACAGAAACAACACAAAAGAACCACCACAACACAATATATACGTGGTTCACCCCCAGTGTAGGGGCTACGTCCACAGAACTGCGTTTATATTCAACTCTTTACAAACACACAGTTCTGATCTGCGCACTTAGCTGCAGATCTTCTCAATCACCCAAATCTGTGCACTTAGCTGCAGATCCTTTCCTCTTAAACCCTTTGTGCACTCAGCTGCAGAGGTCATCCACGCACTCAGCTGGGACTTAACCTTCTTACAAAAACACTCTGTGCACTCAGTTGCAGAGGTCGTCCACGCACTCAGATGAGACTTAACCTTAAACCCTAAAATAGGTCTTTCTTTTCTTCGCATCAAATCATCATACATAAAAGTATCAAAAGCCTAAGCTGACTCCATTACATAAGTGCCTATTTATACAAGTGCACTATTACAATACCATGGGATTAAACCATGGGCACCCAAAAACCATAAACCATGGGCTTAAACCATGGGTTATTTACAAAAAGAGGGGCTTCGACCCAACCCCGACACCCCTATGACTATTTTTTGCCACAACTCTGCTTACAAGCTTTGTACCAAAACCATGGAGTTGCCAAAACTAAGGACCTTTAAGGTCGGAGCCCCAACAGGCCCCTAAGACTCACCAGTGTCCTGTCTCGGGACACTCTGCTGCTTTTCAGGTGGAAGAATCTTGTTGGAAAAGATAGTGAATTGCTTGTTGAGGCTGGGCATGATATCTTCGGCTCCTTGCTCCTTCTCTACTATCTCCTGTAATACTGTTGCAGATGCTTCACTAGCCTTTTCCTTCGACACATCCTGGAACAAGCTTCGACACTTTGGAGATTTTCCAACACTCTGCCCAAGCTCTCTGAGAACAGCTTCATTATAGTCTAGTACCCACTTTCAACTATTCTTGGTACTTAGACTCTTCTTCTTGCTATTAATTCTAGTCAGGGGGTACAGCCTTGTCCTTGTACTTCTTTAATCTACTTCCATTCACCATGGAGGGAAAAATTTCTCGATTCAATTTAGCTAGCTGAACTGCACCACCATCAGTAACTTTCTGAACTATGTATGGTCCTTTCCAATGTGTCTTGAACTTACCTAGGAACTTCATGAATTTGCTGTCATATAAGAGCACAAGATCACCATTCTGAAAATGTTTCTTTTTAATGTGTCTATCATGCCATGCTTTTTCTCTAGCTTTCTATACTTGCTGCTGGAAACCTGCAATGAATCTGTCTTCTTCTAGTTCCAGTATCTTCACCAGCCTTTCATTCAACATAAGTGAATCATCCATCTCTGTAAAGGAAGATATTCTGAGGCTAGGAACAATGTAATCCATGGGCATAACTGCTTCCTGTCCATATACCAGTCTAAAAGGTGTGTGGCATGTCAACTTTTTGCAAGTGGTTCTATAAGCCCATAATACTGCTGGAATTCTAAGATCCCAATCATTTCTGTTAACATTGCAAACCTTCATCAGAGCGTGCTCAAGAATCTTGTTAAAGGCTTCGACAGTTCCATTTGCTTGAGGATGGTAGGCAGTACTCTTTTGATGATATACTTGAAATTCTTCAGTCAATGCTTCAATAGTCTTATTCAAAAAATGTGAACCTTTATCACTCATAAGAATTCTAGGACACCCAAGCCTCGATAAGATGTTATCAAAAATGAACTTCACAGTTGTAGTAGCACTATAGTTCTTGACTGGTTGAGCTTTGGCCCAACGGGTAAGGTAATCAGTTGCTGTAATAATGTATCTTGCTCCAGATTTCATTGCAGGGGGGTTGATTGGTCCAACAAAATAAATAGCCCATTTGTCAAATGCTTGTAAATTTACCTATGGAACCAAAGGCATCTCATCCCTTCTGGATGGTTTACCTGTCCTCTGATATATATCGCAACTGTGGCAATACTCTCTTACATCCTTCTGAATGGTAGGCCACCATAATCCAGCTGTTAGAATCTTCTGTGCCATAGCTTTTCCTGCATAATGACCTCCTGCTACTCGAGAATGTGCCTCAGCCAAAATCAATGGCTTTTCATGCTCTAGGACACATCTGCGCAGTATTTCATCTGGTCCCATCTTATATGGTTGTCCTGCTATCAAGGTAAAGTTAGCTGCTCTAACCACCAGCTACTTCTTCTGCTATGTTGTCATCTCAAAGGGTGCAAAACCTGTAGACAAGTACTGAAAAATATCTTGAAAATAATCATCAACCATATGGATGTAAAACAACTGGGCAACAGGAAGACCTTCGTCCAAACTAGTGGGCTCTTCTCCTGATTCGAGCCTCAACAAGTGGTGAGGCCCCAGGTTAAGTCTTCCTGGCTTAACTATGATCTCAAAGTCATACTCCTGAAACAAAATCAGCCATCAGCATGTCCTTCCACCTAACACAGGCTTGTTAACCAAATACTTCAAAGCAGAATGGTCAGTGAACATCTTGAAATGAGATCCTAACAAGTAATGTTGAAATTTATGCAAAGCATAAAGCATAGCTAGACCTTCTCGTTCTGTCGTAGTATAATTCTTTTCTGCTATAGACAATTTTCTACTTGCAAAAGCAATAGGGTGATCAATATTATCTTCACTTGACTGAGCCAATACTACACCTAAAGCAATGGAAGATGCATCGACATGAACATGAAACTCCTTACTCCAGTCAGGGAATACTAAGATAGGGGAAGTTACCATCTTTTCTTTCAAAATATCCAAGCTCTCATGACATTCATGTGTCCACTCAAACTTAATATCTTTCTTCAGTTTCTTTTCCATAGGGGTTGTAATCTGAGCATATCCTTTAATGAATTTCCTGTAATATCCAGTATGACCAAGCATAGTGTGAAGTTGCTTAACAGACTTCGAAGGTGGCAAGTTCACAATAATGGCTATCTTTGCAGGATCCACCATCAATCCTCGCTTGCATACAATGTGTCCTAGCAAGATTCTAAAAGATGCAAAAAAGATACACTTCTTGAGGTTCAAAGAAATCTGATTCTGTCTACACTTGTCCAGCATAAGTCTTAAACTGGCTATATGATCTTTCAATAAACCAAAGATAGTCCAATCATCAAAGTAAACTTCTATGAACTTATGAATAAATTTCTTAAATGCAGATATTACTACTCTGGAAAACATAGCAGGTGCATTCTTCAATCCAAAGGGCATAACAGTATGCTGAAAAGATCCCATTTATGTAGTGAAGGTTGTTTTATGTCGATCCTCTAGAGCAATTCTGATCTGATGGTAACCTGAAAATCCATCAGTGAAAGAATACACTTCTTGACCTCCGACATTGTCCAAAACTTCATCTATAAAGGGAGTAGGAAAAGGATCATGTAAGTAGGCATCATTCAATTTCCTTAGATCAACACAGATTCTGATTTCTCCCTTGGTCTTCTTTTCTTGAACCACCATAGGTCTGACCCATTCGGACTCTTCGATAGGCTCAATGATTCCTACAGCGAGCATCTTATCTAGCTCCATTCTAACTTTTTCTTTATACTTAGGGTTTAGCTTATAAGGGCACTGCTTCACAGGCTTCGCATCAGCTTTCAAAGGTATTTTTATCACTCCTATATCACCAAGGATACCTTTCATTTCTGAGAACTTCGTCCGAAATAGGTCCTGATACTCATGGAGAAGTTCAGTCACTTTGCTTACCATTTCTTCATCCCAATAATCTCCAATGGTAGCATACTTAGGCATTTCTTCTGATCCAATATTTACTTTTCTTATCTTCAAGGGCTGAGTTACTTCAGGTGATTCGACTACTGGTCCATGTACTTCACAGTGTCCTTCTGACTTAGGAATATTAATGTTGCAAGGGTCATCGTCTTCATCAATGGTGAGGTTATAGCATTCTACTGCATTAGCTTCTTGTTCCTTCCAATCAGGTTGAAACTCAACTATTTCTTTATCATCAAACATCTTAGTATGGAGCAACCTAATATCTGCATCCAAAGCAGGGCAAACCTCATTAATAGAAAATGTAAGCACAAAACTATCAACAAGACTATCCAAACTTACAGTACCATGGTGAAGCTCAACCTCCGCATACCAATTCTTTGCTACAGGTTCCAGAGTGTGTACAAACCTATGTACCCATTCTTCACAAGGTACATGCTTCCATGCTTCATAACACTGCTCCAAATGTTCCTGAGGGCTAGTCTTACCATCAAATCTGCTTCGCACTTCCTGAGGTTGATCCATGAATCTCAGGCGAAGAAACTTTTGACAAGCTTCCAACTATGAATATGCTTTTTGTGACCATTCCACCATCTGGCAGCTGTGGCTCTGAATACTGAATCTAGAGTCTCCATTTTCTGTGAATCTGGTACTTGCTCTAAGAATTGTACAATAAAATCCTCTAGGTCTGTCAATCCATCAAAAGTGGGTAGGATTCTTGTTTGTGAGCTAAGCCATCTGATAGAATTAGTAATTCTTGCACATCGATGTCCATGTAGCTCATAAAGTCGATCCTGCCAATTCTCTAGGCCTTCGTCTGAATCAGTCATGCAAGAATTGTCACACTGCCAATCTATTATACCTTCGGTAGTAGGGTTAACATAGTCTTCTTCTTTAGCTGTGATGTTGTAAATATGATCCAAAACATCCTGATCTTCATCTCTGACTAGCTCTTTGTACCTTTCTCCTTGAGAAGGGTCCAATGGTACTATGACTCTCAAGCCTTTTCCTTCAAAAATCATTTGTCTATTCTTAAGGTTGTTTATTGCATGATTGTCTAGTGCCCACTCAATTCCTAGCAAGGCTAGATAAAGGTTACTATCATCAATTATTTCAATGACCTCAAAATCTGCTAAGGTACTGACTCCATCAATATCTACTGGTACACTAGGGAATCTTCCCAAGGGCACAATCTTCTTCTGATTGGGTAATCTCAACTGTATAGGGGACCATTCAAGCATAGGTTTTTCCATTTGTTCCCATGTCTGCTTAGTTAGGACATTCACTTCTGATCCCAGATCTAAAATGATATTAGTCATATAATAATCTCCTATCTGAGCATGTAGTCTCATTTCCCTACCAGTCCTTCTAACTTTATTAACAATTTTTCTTCTATCAGAGCTTCGCTGGGGTTCAGAGGATGCAATAACTTTCTGTAACTCATTCAAATCATTCTGATTTCTTAATAGATTCATACAACTCTGTAAAAATGATGACAATGTACTTACTTGATCTGGCGAAGCTTCTTGGGATTGTAACTGCTGGTGATGCTGTTGCGTAGGTGCTACTGATGTTCTCAGATCAGCAAAGTATTTTTTAGCTTCCAGAAATGTTCCTTTCTCTCTTCCAACATTGAAGGCTAGAATTTTCTCTGGGGTCTTGTGGACCCAAGCCTCATCAGGCTGTTTCTCCTTATTCTGCACTTGCGTCGTAGCTCCACTCCTTGTAACAACATTAATGGCTGGGACATGTCTTTTCTCTACAGCAATCATCTGAATATTCTGAGTAGGAGCGCTATTTCTTTCGTGTATCTTGGGTATCAACTGTGGGCATTTCTCAATCACATGATCGACTGCTCTGCAATATCGACATGCCGTAGTTGGGTTTTGACAGTCTCTAGTTAGATGGTCTTCCTGATTACAGTTATAGCAAATAACTTGGCCTCTTCCAAGCATACCACCATGACCACGACCTCCGAAAGTACCTCGATCTGAGTTACCACCACGGTAGCCATATCCATTATTGCCTTATGCATCATTTTGTACCCTATAAGCATCATAGGTTCGCTCTCTCATGAGGTCAAAGCTGCGACGCTCATCTTCGTTGTGTCCAACTGACTTACAGAACTTGCAATAGGGATTCTTAGGTACTTGAACATATCTCTGCAGCAGGTAGCAATCTTCAGGTTGATGCTGGCCAGTTTTTATACAGATCTCACAATATAGGACATTAGGGTTAAACGGGTTTGGTGCACTAGTATTCAGGTAATTTCTTACTGCAGGGAACTGTTCTTTGTCATGACCTTCGCTCTTACATCATGTACACCAAAACTCTTCTTGAAGAGATTTCCCTTTTTTCATGTCACACAGCTCTAAATCCATTTCTGCTAGATGCACTTGTATTTGGGATATTCCAGAATTATCTCCAACAAGAGTTGTTTCAAGTTTCATAGCAATTTCTAAAGCCTCTTGCTGATCAGCAACCTTCTGTTGCATAAGTGGAGTCCTAATATGAGGCAATAGTGCTGCAATGAACCATTCTTTATGTTGTTTTGGTCCAATAGTGAAACTAACTTGATCCAACAGAACCTTGAACCTCTGATCAAAGTCCCAAACTGATTCACCTCGCTTCTGCTGAATTTCTTTCAGTTCAATTATACACTGTGACTCTGATTTAGGCTTCTTAAATTCTTTGATCATTGTTTTTTTAATGTCAGCCAAGGCATAGTTCTGGGAACTGGAAAACTTCATAAACCAGGTTAAATCTCGGTCTCTGAAAGAGGTAATCAATTGCCCTCTTCTTGTATTTTCATCCGTAATATTCTTAGCAGTCCAAACAGCTTCGCATAAGAACCAAAAATGCTCTGGATCCTCTGATCCAGTTCCTCTAAAGACTGGGAGTTTGATATCATCATTTATATGGGCCATAGTGGATTGAGGGGGGGGAGGAGGGGAAATTTTGGAGGTAGACTGACCTGCGATAGGACTACTCGTGCTAGGGTTACTTTCAGATTGCGAAGGGTTCTTAGGGATAATAGATCTTCACTGCGGAGTTATAGGAGGGTTTCTAACAAAAGGGGTTTCTTCAAATTTAGACTCTTCTGGACTTAACGGGGTACAATCGGTATTCTGGCCGAGGGTAGAGGATCCAATATTTCTCTTGTATCTTTTACCACTGCGAAGTAAACCACTTTTGTCGTCACAGTCACTTTCACTTCCAAACATAGGTTAGTAGCAATAAATCTAGTAATCTGATTCAATAAGCAATATTCCTTTCTCAGCCAAGAGCATTTTAATTTTCAGACTTAATGAATTCAGATACTTACCCCTTGGTCCTTTGAAAAACTATCTTTCTGCTTCACTGAAATAAGTATGTGTGTGGATGGTGAACTCCATCACAAATGATTCAAGGGTTCGCATTGTCCAGAAATCAACAGCTCTTGATATCGTGTTGTTCACCCTTTTCAATATATTAATTCTTTCTGGGGTCCAGGCAGGAAACTAATCTTCCTTGAAGTTTTCCTTTCTTTCTGTCAACCTGGATAACCACTGGTGCAATTCTATGTGGATACTACCAAAGAAAATTTCATAAAGATCAGTAAAAACGTACCTTTGCAAGAAGTCGTCTGAGCTATGACGAGGATCCTTATTTTGTTGTTCAGCAAATCTCAGATAGGTATCTTCAATCCAGTCACTGATTTCTTTTACTGAGGGCCTCCAAAACATATCCCTCAAGGTACGACGTAAGTCCCTCTTGAAGCAGATATTGGTTCAGCTGGCAATGGAACCAATTTGTTGGGCTATGGGCAGACCCGGTATCTATACTTTTATCTTTGCACCAACAAAAATACCCACAGTGTTGGCCCTTTCGGCAACAACCTGCGAACAGGTTGCAGTCTCACCCGAAACAGCTATGGGGTGTCACAGAATCAGGTTTCTGCAGGAAAAAGAGGGATATTACTGTACCTTTAGCCTTAACAATGATTAATCATACAATACAGAGCTTCGACAATCACTTAAATAGCTTTGCAGTTTAGATAAAAGACAGTTTCTTGCTTAACCCTTAACTGGGAATTCACAGCGAAGTTAATACTTAATGCTTTATCTTACTTTATCATTCACCTACTTATCAAATGCATAAAACATAACAGAAACAACACAAAAGAACTACCACAACACAAGATATACGTGGTTCACCCCCAGTGTAGGGGCTATGTCCACAGAACTGCGTTTATATTCAAATCTTTAAAAACACACAGTTTTGATATGCGCACTTAGTTGGGACTTAACCTTCTTAAAAAACCCTCTGCGCACTCAGCTGCAGAGGTCATCCGCACACTCAGCTGCAAAGTTCGTCCGCGCACTCAGCTGGGACTTAACCTTAAACCCTAAAATAGGTCTTTCTTTTCTTCGCATCAAATCATCATACATACAAGTCTCAAAAGCGTAACCTGAATCCATTACCTAAGTGCCTATTTATACAAGTGCACTATTACAATACCACGGGCTTAAACCATGGGCACCCAAAAATCATAAACCATGGGCTTAAACCATGGGTTATTTACAAAAAGAGGGGCTTCGACCCAACCCTGACACACCTAAGACTATTTTGCGCCGCAACTCCGCTTACAAGATTCGCACCAAAACAACGGATTTGCCAAAACTAAGGACCTTTAATGTCGGAGCCCCAATATTAGACTCTTAATTCCATAATAAATCACATGTTCTTGGTCGTGTTCATCTGTTTGAACAAGAACCATGCCTTCAGGTGGCTTTAACACATCTGCATGGGTAATCAGGTGGCTTTAACACATCTGCATGGGTAAGTGCATGTTTGACGTTATCAAATGCACATTGCACGAAATTATCCCAGACAAAAAGTGTATCCTTTTTAATGTCGGGGTACACAGGTTACTCCTGAAAGACCAAACACCTAGAGAAACCACTTCACACAAATAGATCACAGATCAATACACCGATGTTTGTCACGTGGTTAAAACCCTCGAGAGGGAAACAGTCCACTTCCCCAGCCAAATATCTACTTGGAGCAATTTATTATGCAAAATAAAGAGAGTTACATGAGCTTCTCATAATCGATCAACTAGCCAAGGACCCTCCATGCTCTTTAAATAGATATCATTGACCAATCGGGTGTTAAGCCATGATTCAATGGTAGGTATGATCTAAGAGAAGTTGAACCGTCAAATCACTTTAAGTCTAGAACATATCGTGACCGTCGAATTAGAATATTTACAAATAGATACTAATGCATACTAAAGAAACACACATTGCCTAATGGATATATTACACAAGTTTATCTTAACTAACTCCTAAGTGTCTAAATATCCTAACATCCCCCCCTTAAGAACAACTTTGGATAGGATTGAAGGATTTACAAAAGTGACACTATTAGGAGAAGGAACAAGGCATTAGAGCCTATCCCCCATAAGGACACATTCCTGAACTCCTAACATAGATTGAAGTTTAGAAAACTTCACTTTTGTAAGAGACTTGGTGAATATGTCTGCAACTTAATCATCTGTAGGGCAATAGAGCATTACAAGAACATGATCATGAACAAGATTTTTGATGAAGTGGATGTGTAGCTCAATGTGTTTGCTGCGTTGATGTATAACTGGATCTTTGGAAAGCTTGATTGCACTTTGATTGTCACACCAAAGTGGAGTAGGCTGCTACTGCTCGAATCCAAACTCTGATAGAATATGTCAAAGCCATACAGCTTCCTGACTGGCATTAACTGCAGCTCGATATTCTGCTTTTGCTGAAGAAATAGCAAGAGCTTGTTGTTTCTTACAAGCCCAAGTGATAGGTCCAAATCCCAGACTGAAAACATAACCTGCAGTACAATTTCGATCACCAGGATCTCCAACCCAATCTGAATCAGTGAAACCAACCAACAAAGGTCCCCCCCATGTACTGTAATGAATCCCAAACTAAATTGTACCTCAAATATATCGAAGTATTGTTTTTGCTCCTTTCTAGTGACTTTCATGAGATGTTTGCATATAACGGGAAACACGAACAACGGAAAAGGAAAGGTTAGGATGGGAATAAGTAAAGTATAAGAGACTACCAACAAGCTGACAATACAAGGTGGCATCTACTTCAGGGGAAGTACAAGTGGCAAAAATTTTGACTCCAGACTGGAAGGGAGAAGGGGCTGGTTTACAATCTTCCATGTGAAAGCAACGAAGAAGTTCACAAGCATACTTAGACTGGGAAAGAAAGAGTCCTTATTTGGTTTGCAAGACTTGGAGACCAAGAAAATAATTCAAATGTCCTAAGTTTGACATTTCAAAATTTTGCTTAAGACTGGATTTCACATGGGTTAAAAGTTTAGGGTCACTACCAGTAAGGATAAGATCATCAACATAAAAAACAAGTATGATGATATGGTTTCCTACTTTCTTGGTATAGACATTGGGGTCAGAATGGAATCTAGAAAAACTAGTGTCAAGGAGAAAGCTATCCATTTTGGCATACCAAGCTCTAGGAGCTTACTTAAGGCCATATAATGATTTCTTAAGGAGACAGACAAGGATAGAGTTATCTTGAACATATCCAAGAGGTTGTTCCATGTACATTTCCTCCTATAAATCTCCATGTAAAAACGCAGACTTGACATCCATTTGATGGAATTCCCAGCTATGTAAGGATGTAAGGGAAAGAACAAGGGGGATGGAGTTCATTTTTACGACAGAAGCAAAGGTTTCAATGTAGTCAATCCCTTCAACTTGGGAAAAACATTTGGAAAATAACCTTTCCTTAAGTCTTTCAACACTTCCATCTTATGCATACTTAGTTCTATAGACCCATTTACATCTGACAAGTTTTCTTCCTTTTGGAAGAGGAACAAGACCCCAAGTATCGTTCGCCATTAAGGAAAAATATTATTCATCCATAGTTGCATCCCAATATGGATTTCCTGAAGCTTCTGCAAAAAAATTTGGATCATGATTCTCGGAAACTTGATCCAAAAGAAAAGAGGCTCACTGAAACTGAGAACGTGTTCGACGTTGATCTCTGGGATCACCGGCAAGATCACCAGCTGCTTAACATGTTGAATGGACCCATCGAGGAACCATTGGTGCTAGTGCAACTGGAGGAACATGAGTAGATGGAGATGAATTTTCATCTTCACTGTCATCATTAGAAACTGGAGTTGGAAACCTGTCAAGGAATTTGGAAGAATAAGAAGAAGACACAATCATCGACTCAGGCTTGCGGGCAAAAGATGACACACCCGCCAAGTTAGGCTCACGAGACAAGATATTTTCCTCAAATTTAACATCTCTTCTAATTATTATATCATGAGAATGTGGCTGAAGAAGTCTATAACCTTTTACATCTTCAGAATATCCAACAAATATGCACTTTTCACTTTTAGGCTACAATGTTTTCCATTTTTCATCCAGAATGTGAGCCCATGCTTCACAACCAAACACATGGAAGTGACTTACATCTGGTTTAATTTTACTCCATGATTCTTTAGATGTTATACCTTGTAAAGCTTTAGTTGGTGTGCGATTAACTATGTAATTTTCACAATTTATGGCCTCAGCCCAATATTCAAGACTTAGTCCCTTAGATTGGATCATACAATTAGCCATTTATTTTAAAGTGCGTTTCTTCCGTTCATCTACACCATTTTGCTGTGGTGTATATGGAATAGTGGGTTGTTGTTAGATTCCTTGTTCAGTGAAGAAATCAGTGAACATTTTGTTAACATATTCTTCTCCATTGTCAGATCTTAACTTTATAATTTGATGACCAGATTGTTTTTCAACAAGGGCCTTGTAGGCCAAGAACATGTTAAATACTTCTATGTTAAGTCTTAGGAAGTAAACCCAAGTGCATCCGAAGTAGTCATCAATGAAATTTATGAAATATTTGAAACCAAAAAAGGAAGCAGATGGAAGAGGACCACACAAGTCACTATGCACAAGATCCAAGGGAACTGAGGTGTGCCAAAAGGCACATTTGTCAAAACTGTCACGATGATTTTTTCTGAGTACACAACTGAAACAAACACCATCCTTGCGAGATACCATCAGAAGACCAGTCACCATATTGTCTTTACATAGTTGTTGCAATGAGAAATAATTTAAGTGACCAAATCGCTCATGCCAAAGTTTGCTATCACTATAAGAAACAAAAACTGAAGGAAAAGGTGTTGACCCAAAGTTGTTAAATTTGTACAACCTGGTAATATCATCAACAGTTTCAGTAGCAAGGAAATTTTGAGGATTTTTAAAATCCTTGATTACAACTTGCTGAGGTGCAAACGTCACAGTTTTACCTTCACCTGAATGAGTAATTTGATAGACTGATAACAAATTACAGGAAATTTTTGGAACACATAGTACATCACTGAAATGACCATTTTCTACTAGAACTGCTCCAGATCCTACAACACTTAGAGATCTATCATCACCAACAAATATTTGTTTGGTGTTGCATTCATGCATAGCAGAAAAGATGGTTTGATCCTTAGCCATATGATAAGATTCTCCAGAATCAATGAGCCATTCACTTGAAGTAGAAGAAGAAGATGCAGTATAAGAGTAACTAGAAGCACAAAGTTCATGTCCATGAGAGGTAGATTCTAAAGACGAATCTAGGCCGATGTGGTGCTTCTTCATTGCTACTTCCAAGGTTGTCATCTTCTTGAAACACTTAGATTCATCATGATTATCTTTCCCACAAAAATTGCAATGACGCTCAGTCTTCTTTCCTTTTGGCTTGGATCCTTTGTCATTTTTTAAAGAAGGAGTTGACTGAGAGGGTTTGGGACCCTTGTTTGGCTTATTATTGCAAAAATTTTGTTTCTTGGTAGGCTTGGACTTTTATTTCTGTTAGGACAATAAAGCTTTCGTAGATGTATCTGCATTGTTAATTATTCCAAGATGAATGAGCTTATCTTTGTCTCTAATTAAGGAATCACAATAGCATTCAAGACTAGGCTCTTGATAGCTAGCTATAGTCAAGGATTCTTTCATGGAGTAAAATGTAGATACAAAAACAGAATATGCAGGTCCAAGTTTGGAAAGAATATGATAAATACATTGTTTGTCTTTTTTCTTAATTTTGCATTCTTCACATAAGAGTCAAAGAGTTTTATACTTAGATAAATAGTCTTGAATGCATGAAAAATCACTTGGATTCAATGAGATCAACTAATTCTCAAGTTGATGACCTCTAATTTCATTGTGTTTACCAAACACAGATTCCAAATTTTCCCAAGCTTTATCAGGTTCATCAATTCCAGATATATGGAATCACAAATCAATAGAGATTGACATCCCAATCAATACACGATATTCATCGCATATATTTGCCCATTTTACTTTCTTATCATCATCAATGGGTTCTATTTCTTTCCCTGAGGTAATTCTAAAAATTCCCTTACTTCGTAGACATCCTCCATATGAGATTTCCATGAGAAATAGTTAGAACTGGTAAGTATAATATCACAAGTGGTGGCCATACTGTAAAATAATGGCTGAAAGAGCAGAAGCTAACTATCTGGATGCAAAGATCTCGAGAAATTAGGATGTTTAAAAAAAAGGTACTGAAAACTGATTCTGGATGATGAAGTTATGCTTGATCCAAGAAAATGTTGAAGATGTCCCCAATAGTGTCGTGGTAGATATTAACTTGACCAACTAAAAAAACCCTTTTTCCCAAGATGAACCTTTGACAATCACCTACAACAAAGTTGTTTTTTAAGTGAATCACTTTTGTAAAATAAGTGATGTTCACTTTTACAATAATTTTACTTTTAAATAGTGCGGCAATAAATTAAAAGATTTAAGTGACTCACTTTTTATTTTATTTTATTTAAGTGAGATGAACTTTTACAATAAAGTAACCTGAAAATAGAAATTGCATCCACTAAGAGGTAACCTAATAAGACTTGAACTCAATACCTATTAAGGAATAAATCAACTTTGAAACAAGTGAGCTAAGTTTAAAAGGTACGTAAAATAATGAAAATAGGAAGGGGGCTTTTTTTTACTCTTCTCTCTCGTTTTCTGTGCCTGCCTTTTTTTCCTGCAAATCATGAAAAAAACGAAAAACAAAAACAAATAAACTTTTCCACACTATGGGTGGAATTAGATCTTGGTTAGTTTACCCGGAAAGTCTATGTTTTCAAGTTTTCTCATTGTTTCTGATTCACCGTGAACACACAAGGTGCACAACAAAGAGCATACGTAGCCGAGAAGGCAAGAAAAAAAAACTTTCCCTTTCTGTTTTTGATTCGTCGTGATCGCACAAGGTGCATAGTAAAGAACATACGCAGCCAAGGAAGGCAATAGTCCAAGACTAAAACAATAAATATCTAATAATAAAACTGATAAAATGTGAGAGATTTAAAAAAAATAAAACAAATCCGTCATTGTAACATTATACCTTCAGATTTGCCAAAATGGGTGTTTCTAGATCAAACAGAAGCGGTTTTCGATGAAATGAAAACTACTTCTCAATGGAAATGGTGCTCCAAACACAATGGAACAACTCGCATAGGCCACAAATGCACAAAAACTCTATAACCAGAAAGTCTTTCAAATTTTTGGCAACACCAGTTCTAGATCTTGATCAAAATTGGAAGCGGCTCTTCATAAACGCTCTGATACCATGTTTGAGTACACAGGGTACTCCCAAATGAACAAAAACTTAGAGAAACCACTTCACACAAATAGATCATAGATCAATACACTAATGTTTGTCAGATGATCAAAACTCTTGAGAGGGAAATAGCCCACGGCCCCAGCCAAATAGCTACTTGGAGCAATTTATTATGGAAAAGAAAGAGAGTTACATGAGCTTCTCATAATCGATCAACTAGACAAGGGCCTTCCATGCTCTTTAAATAGAGATCATGAACCAATTGGGTGTTAAGCCACATATAAATGGTAGGCATGATTTAAGAGAAGTTGAACCGTCGGATCACTTTATGTCTACAACATATCGTGACCGTCGGATTAAAATATTTATAAATGCATACTAATGCATACTAAAGAAACACACTTTACCTAATAGATATACTACACAAGTTGATCTTAACTAACTCCTAAGTGTCTAAATATCCTAACATTTAAGTAATCTCATGAAACCATGTGTACTTTCTGCATAATTGCAGACAAAATGACCTAAAAAAATTTCCTTCCCTTGCAAACTTTGGAGTTTAGTTACGTCTGTTGTAGAAGGTACAACCAAAATAGCTTCGATATTCAAAGCATCGATACAAATGCCATCTTTAGAGATGATGAAACGAACCAGTATTCTACTTTCAACACAAAAAACACATTTGTGGGGGTTTAGACAGATGTTAAAATGACAACATCAGAGAAAGATAGCTCTCAGATGGTCAACATGAATATCAGCCTACTTAGAATGAGCAGGAAAGTCACCAAGATAGGGTTCCACAAGGTGTTTTATATCATGAAAAGCATATGACATGGCGCATTGGAAAGTAGCGCCAACATTTTTCAAGCCAAAAATGTAATTTGCGATAGGAAAAGTTTCCCCAAGGGAAAATAAAGGTTGTCTTATGTTGGTCTGATGAGAGAATTTCAATCTGATTATAGCTGAAAAATCCATCCATAAATGAAAAGATGACACTTCTGGCATAGTTATCAATTATTTGAGCGATATAGGGAGTGGGGAAGTTGTCTTTTGGACAAGCCCTATTTAAGTCCCTAAAGTCGATGCAAATCCTAATAGTGCCCTTCTTTTTTTTCACAGAGACTATGTTAGACGCCCATTCAGTTAAAGGCACAAGGTAAATGATACCATCCTTCAGATGTTTTTCAACTTCTTCCTAATAGTTGTTTCTTTATGTGGATGAACTTGTCGTAATTTTGGGCAGTCAGGCTTGGCACCAGGGTAAGTTTTGATTTCATGAACAACAAAGGAGGGATTAATCCCTGGAATTTCTTCTTATTTCCAAGTGAATACATCTCAAAATTATTTGAATAAGGTTGTATATGATTGAACCTCGGAGGATAAAGAATTATGGCCTACCTCTTTGTGCAAACCATTCGAGAAGTAGATATCCTTGATATTTATAGTCAAGGCATGGGTCCCAACTACAAAGTGTTGTTCCTTGGGATCCCACATATCTATGATATACTCCAGTAGGAAGATGTATGCCTTCATGCATGGTACCCTAAAGTATTTTAGCATCCCGTAGTTCAGTAAGGCCTCTACGATAGCTGGATCACTGACGACTTGCAAGTCTGTCGTCTCATGCTCTCGTTCTTTCCAAATGACCATAATGTAGACAACGTATTGAAAATGAAAGCACACAAAAATTTTCATTGATAATCACATTATGACCAAAAGGAAGCAGAAAAATTATGTTTTTGATAAAATAGAAGGAAAAATTATTTTTTAGCAAAGATAGGGTTTATTTTTTAGCATTTTTTGGGCCTGTGGTGCCCTTTCATTTTGTAGACAGAGCGCCTACGGTGCATCTGCCTCCACTAGCATAGAGAGTCGACCATCGATTCCTCTATCGACCATGGACAGAGCGCCTACAGTGCATCTGTCCTAGCATGATGGAGCGTCATCGTGCCCATGGCCCGAAAAATAAAAAGGCCTCCTTAGCCCACGTTTTGACCATTCAAAATGCTAAAAATACCTAAAAATGAGTAACACATCTCTTACGCACAATTAAAAACCTTCTATCTTTATTAAAAAAGTAATAGAAAATCATAATTGGAATGAAATAGAAATGGTTGAAATACCTACCTCTTCCAAGAAGATTGAGTAACAATGGATGGGACCACTTGCATGATCACCAATGGAAGCTCTCTCTCCTTTCTCGCCAACTTTGAAAGTCTCCAAGTGGTAATAGTAAAATGGTAAATGTTCTTAGTATTCATATATATTTATAGTAATTTTGGAAAAAATTTCCATTTCTTTGTAATTTAATTATTTTTGAAATCCAAAATTATTTTATAAAATTGGTTTTTATCACTTGTTTTTATATAGTTCTAATAAAGTTGGTTTTTATATGATTTTCGAGTTTTCAGGTCCAAGTTTAGTTCATGGCTATGATACAATCTCTTTAAGTCTTTTTCAGAATTTGAGTAAAATTGAAAAAGTAGGAAATGTCTTCATGCACTTTTCACATGCTCATTGAAATGCCAGTAAAAGAGTGTCGAGTTTACTTTTTTTCTTTTTCAGACTCGTTAAAAGTGGATTATGAAAAAGGAAACATGTTACGAAGTTATATTTAAGATCTTTTTAGTCTCCCTAAAAACACAAAAATATTTTCAAGCGAAATTGTTACGTTCATGCTTGTAAAAGGATCAGAACGGTCGACTAGCTGGTGGTAGGTTATCTCTTTTTCGGACCGACTAGGCTTATTTTACGAAAAAGGAACCTTCTTGGAGTCTCCTTGTGTCTTCATTCAGACTCTATAAACATGAATGATGTTGATTTCACTTTCATCAGACTCATAAAATCAAATGATGAAAGACCCTATTTGGGAGCAAACCCCTCTTTTCTCAGGTTGGTAGAACATATGAGTTTGTACTTGTACGAAGGACAAGCTATATAGAGAATTTGTTACCCTCTTCCAACTCGTTAAAAAAAAGATAAGCACTCATCAATCATGTTGGGGAAATTAAGGGAAAGGGAAATTTCTTTTCATTTGTATTTATGGCAGTCTATAGTCCACCTTTGAACATGGCACTTGTCTACATTTGCATATCTGAATAGTTGGGTATTTATCTTATCTTCCAGTCATTCCACCTTTGTGATTCACCTAACTCCTTTGAGTCAATTCAAAGAATACTTTGGCATATTTCTTGTATTACACCTGGTTTTGGTCTCGTCAAGTCAATACTTCCAACTCATTTTTTGTGCCACAAATTGTTCAAAGGTTATCTCTCCCAAAAAATAACTCGTCAGTAACTTTACCTATCCATAAAGTCAGTGATTTCTGAGTCAGTCTCATCACTTCAAACATAATCTTGTTCCTTGTTTCATGTCACTGATGTGGGAATCATCATGGCCCTCTAGTGACAAGTCTATTCATGTCGACTTCATATTATTATCCAGGAATTAGACCTAGAAACCTAGTCAAGTACCTTGAAGTATGCATGCCTCAATGGCAGGTTTACTCGCTTTCGATAGTAGTTTTTCATCAATGACCTCTGATTGAAAAATTATATCAAGTGTTCAAATTCAAAACATATATTCACACTTGGAAGAATGTACTTAGATACCTTGGCAATTATAGACTTTAATGATGATTTCCCTCACACTTGTTAACATTTTACATCAATGACTCGTAATCAACTGGTTTCTTCCATGTTCAACATCAGAACATCTATTCACATGGTTAGAATCGTATCGGTTGGGTATTGCAAATAATTCCCTGAGTAGTTAGGCTTCGTAACTATGGTTTCTTATGATCAAGTTGTGTTTGGAGATTAATTAGAATCCTGACATGCATCGACGTTGTATGCTTGGTGGTTGTGTTCCGTAGTTTGAGGTTCGACGACATGGATCTACTTTGTATTTTCCGTAGCCATGTCCTACCTCTTACATTAGTAATTCATGGATTTACAGTGTATTATTGGTAGCCATGAGTTGATAATAGGCTTATTACTAGAGTTGAAAAGAATAAATTAACATGCAATATATGAAAGAATGAAGGAAAGTATGGGAAATGAATTCATAGAGAGTATCAACCCTAGATTTAGACCATAGTTACCATGCAATCATCATAGTGAAAAGAAGCTAAAAAAATATTACATGTGTTTTGGACTTACCTTGTCCATATCAATAGGCCTTCTACTCCATTTTCTAACCTTTACCAAACCTAGTACTGTCTATAAATCTAGACTGTAATACTACCTATTATGCAGCCATAAGACACACCTAAACCATTCTATTCTAGCCTAAACCTTGCTAAAAACCTTTCCCTAGACTCCTACCTTTCCCTCTCTCTAAATAAAGTATTATTCCTTTCATTTCCATAGTACTTAGACCCCCATGGATCTCCCTATATATTTGACTGTAATATCCATTTTGGAGAGCCCTAGAACACCACTAACTCATCCTAATCTACCCTAACTTATCCCTTAGCCATATCCCTAACCTCCTAGCATTCTAAGACCCTAACGCAAGGCTAACTCCGTCACTATTTTGTCCTTTATATTCCTCTCGGATTACCTAATTATTGACTGTAAAATATTATTTAGGGCATCCCTAATATCCTTCGTACCCACCTATCCTAGCCTAAGTTCACTTATTTTCCTTCCTATCTTACCCACTCACTAACGCCTCACCTCAATTTTGTCCAAAACCCAATTTAAGGTGGCACAAATACACCCTAAAATGAATGTATCTAAACAATCATTACCAGCCATACTTAAACAAATTTGGCAGTGGTATATAAACATCCATAACTTGGAAAAATACAAGAAAAGGCATTGAATTGCTTGCAAGTCATTGTGTTATCAAAATCCAAGTGAATATACTTGTTATCATTCCTACTTGACTGGAAATTGCATCTTGGACTGTCATAAGACATTTTACTTGACTAGAAATTTGATTTGGTTTAAGAGTCCCATTGGCTTGGAAAATTGGCACTTATAAAAAATGTTATCAGTGATGTTTACTTAAAAGATTGTACCTTTGTCTTGACAAGATAAAAAGTGAAATATAGGACAGCCATAATGCTAAATGATTGGCTGGAAATACTTTTATTTTGATAGTACCTTTCAATAATTCAAAGTTCCATTTCAACTCTTGTTTATCATTAGTACTTGCATTTGGGATTGTACACTCATTTTGGCAAGCTATAAATTAGTGTTTTGCACTGTCATAATCATTTTGACTTGGCTAGAAATCATTCTTAGTTTGACAGACCTATCTTCATGAAAAGTGGATTGAATGGGGTCTATGTCAATGTATGTCGGTTGAAAAAGAGGTTTACTTTGTATGATATGATGATAACGTCCCATCAACACCACTAACATGCTTCAACCCCATGCATAATTTAAAGGAAAATTACATACAATATAGTTCATGAAACCCTAGATATGTTGTAGTGGATGTATATATCTTCGAGGTATATGGTCTAGTAGTTTCTAGTTAAGTGAGACTAACAAATATAATGATATAAATCTAATGAGTTCATAAACCCTATTTTGTAGTTCTATGTCTAAATATGTGAACCCTAGCTTTTAAGTTTGTGGATTCTAGTTCAAGAAACCCTAGCTTTCTTAACATTTGTTATTATAGATTAGGTATATGGTCTAGGTATTTGTAATCCTTATTTTTCACGTTTGTGGTTTGTAGTTCATGAAACCCTAGTTTTTTTTTCTATTTTTGCATGTAGCTTAGGTAGGTGGTTTAAGTATTTCTACATAAGTGAGACTAACATAGAACATGATTTCTATGTATGTGAATTTCTACTTTACAAAACCCTAGTTTGTAGTTATATGTGTACATTTATAAACCCTAGCTTTTAGGTTTATGGTTTGTAATTCGTTAAACCCTAGTTTTTTTTCTATTTTCTCTTGTAGCTTAGGTACATGGTCTAAGTGTTTCTACATAAGAGAAACTAAAATAACACAGCATCTCTATGCATGGGAATTCATTTCAATCCATGAGACCCTAATTGGATATATACTTGTAATTCATGTATGAGTTTTTACTTCTCATTCATACAATTATGTGTTTCTACTTGCAATTCATGAAACTCTACTTTATTTTTTGTAATGTAGGCACATAGCTTCTAGGTATATGGTCTACTGGTTTCTAGGTAATGGCATGCCACAATACCAACGGATTCGACGATTCGTCGATTTGACCTCCGGTTTCCGAGTTATGTAGAGTTGAATGTCGCATGAAAATGTCGTTCAGGGACACTTAGTGACTCTCGGTCCGGGAGTGAAAAACCAAATGGAGCAGAAAGATTGCATGTCATTGGCTCCCACAAATGTGTATGGGAAATATTGAAATGGGAACACTACCAATACTAGCACAGTGGAGGGTTTTGCAAAGTTGACCCACCAATGTGAGAGTTGCAATGTAGGAAATTGAGCAAAACCCTAGTTTACGAAACCGATTTACAATGAAATCAATAGGACATGAAAACACAATGGAGATGGACCACTAGAGGTAATCGCATGCTAGGATACCAATGGAATCGATGAATCATCAATCCAACCTCCAGTTTCCGAGTTATGTGGAGTTGAAAGTTGCATGAAAATGTCGTTCATGGACACTTGGTGACTCTCAGTCTGGGAGAGAAAAACCAAATGGAGCAGCAAGATTGCATGATGTTGGATTCAACAAGTGTGTATGGGTAATTATGATATGGGAACACTACCAAGACTGGCACAATGGATATTTTTGCAGAGTTGACCCACCAATGCGAGAGTTGAATTGAAGGAAACTAAGCAAAACCCTAGTTTACAAAAATGATGCACAATGAACTCACTGGGACATGAAAACGCAGTGGAGAGGGACCACTAGAGGTAATGGAATTTCAAGAGACCAACAGAATTTATGAATCATTGATCCAACCTCCATTTTCTGAGTTATGTCGAGTTGAAAGTCACATGAAAATGCCGTGCAGGGACACTTGCTGACTCTCGGTGCGGGAGCGAAAAACAAAATGGAGTAGCAAGATTTCATGTTGTTGGCTCCGACAAGTGTGTATAAGAAATGCCTATATGGGAACACTAACAACACTATCACGGTGCATGGTTTTGCAGAGTTGACCCACCAATGCGAGAGTTGCATTGAAGGAAACAAAAAAAAACCCTAGTTTACGAAACCGATGTACAATGAACTCACTAGGCCATGAAAGCATGGTAGAGAGAGCCCACTAGAGATAATGGAATTCTAGGAGACCAATGGAGTCAATGACTCATCGATCCAACCTTCGGTTTCTGATTTATGTCGCATTGAAAGTCACATGAAAATGGGGTCCATGCAACCCTAGAAACTGTGCACCAACCCTGCAAAACCCTGTGTCGAGTGGCCGAGGGTGGATTTTGTGGAAATTGAAACCAGTGATAGATTAATTTTACTCACAACAATTAACAATTGATCATGCAAAATCACTCACAAAAGAGATTGAAATTGGATCTGAACACTAAACTGTATTAACTCAGTGTACAATAGCCAACCCTGTAACATAATAGGTTTCTGAATAAATAAAATACATCAGGGATTCGAATGCATGAGGAGCAATTCGAATCTAGCATAAAGAAAGCTTACTAAAATTAAGCAAATCCCCCATAGGTGTAAAAAGTTGATCTTAAATCTGTCATGGAGCTCACGAATTAGCAAAATGGCTTAGGCAAGAGTGATGGAATGACAACTCATACATGCTTTTCCAAGGAGAAAAGAGTGGAGGATGAAGAGGACAAAAAACTAGTTCACCTCACCTAGTCAAACTTTCCCTATTGCCTTAAAACACTGAAAAAGCGGGCAATAAAGCAGAAAAAGCAAAAGGGTGCCTAGGAGACCAGGAATAAAGAAAAATCGATTCCTTGAGGTTTCCCAAGTGCTACATGGGTCAAATTAGGCAAGTTGGACCACTATGGATAGGTAATTAACAACTTGCATAAGGTGGGACACATGAACTAGGAAAATAAGACAAATAATTAAATTAATGTCTAAGGTAGTAAACTATGGTTGATTATTCTAACAGCTTTCCCATGGAGGCCATGCCCAAACAAACCTATATGCAATGATAAAATTTTAAGGATGGGTCTTAATTTCAATTGGAGTCGTATTTATTTTCTAAGCCCTTCTGAGATGAAGAGAAAAATAAATAATTTTACTTCAATTGACAAGTATCAATTAACTGAACCCTTTCACAAAAAAATTTCAAAAGACAAATATTGTTCGTTCAAATTTTTACACTTTTAAAAACTTGAGAACTCATTAATATCTACATTAAAAAATGATATATTTTCAATAAAAATTATTTTGAGCACATTAAGTTTTCATATGTGTATCGTTAATTTTACAATTCAGTAACATAACGACTATTCTATTGTATTTTTTCCAATTGGAGAACACTTCATTATAAAAACAAACTACATAGACTATGCCATAACCATATTGGGGCATTCACATGCAATCCAAGCTTGACATATGTAAGAATGATAAGGATTGGGCACCTAAGAAAAAATAATACACAACTAAAAAAACATTTAAAAAAATCCACTGAAGAAACAAGCTTGATATTTGTTGTGTTTCATACCAATCCATAATTCACTGAATCAATAGTCATGGGTAGGAATTTAATTTATTTAGTGAAAACAATTAATGTGTATAAACTCTATGTCGAAACTATTTTCCATGTTGATGCATACCACTACCCTCTTTATTGTATTACCAATGCAATATTTGCACCCGTGACTTCATCAATGCAATCTTTTCACTTTCCTTTTCATTATCTGATTAATAGGTTATGTACATGAAGATCCACATCTCCACGCTCATATTGCCAAATTGATGCTCATCGCTTCCATGAATGCAACGGTTCAAAAGAGAAAACCCATTGCACCTAGAATAATTCCCATATAGACATGAATTTCCATAGTATTTTTGTCTTTCATGCCTTGGACACATGATGCTGATGATTCTCTCAATGAATTCGGTGGTATTACAAATTCATTGCATCCTTACTCAAGGTTAGTATGCAAATCACAAAATATATGTTTATATGTGTCATAAAAATATTCATATTCTACATGATATCTACATCATGTGTTTCGATCATTGGATGTACAAATGTACCATGGTTTACATTTCTCAAAGGACCTTTGGCCCAAGTTCAATTGTGTGTGCTCATTCCTGAATCTCTCATAGAATGCAGTCTATGTTGTGTCAAAGAAGTGTTTGACATGGGGTTCACGTTCAGTAGAACTTGTTCTCATCTTTAGCACATATCTTTGGTTAGATGAAGGTCTGGTATGATCATGCCAGAAATTTTGTACAAAGTCCTTAACATCATCAATTAGCTTCATATCTCGATGAGGCAACCTGCCAATGAAAACCCAACAATATTTTCCACCTGGAGTCTGAATATTTTCTCTTATTACAGATTACTTCTTAATAGTTTTTATATTTAATTTAAGTATGTGATAAGTGTGTGAAATGAGACGACGTTGCCATGTGGAATGTCTTACAACTAATTCTGATAACACACAAGGATCCACACAAAGATATTTAGTATGAGACGCCTTCCCAGTCGCATTAAAATCAGATTGGAGATTTCTAACAATATGATTGTTAGCCTCTGAACTTCTAACCATCTTTATTCCCAAAATTCTCCTAAAAAAACTAAACAATTTGACTTTAACAAACATAGTAATAATTGACATTTACCTGCATCTCCTTTGGACATTTATCTGCATTTACAGAAAGTAGGAATGCAAGAAACTAGGAATGCTAAAAAGAAAGTAGGAATGCAAAAAGGATAGCATAGCTTATAAAAAACCATTACTAGATATTCATTTAGAATTCAATCTACTCTTTTAATAGTAAAACCTGTGTAGTTGCAAGGGAAAAATCAAGAACCTCATACCTGCAAGATGAAGTTGTTTCAATGGCTGAAAATACTATACACTCAAATATCCAGTATTAACAAATTCATAGATAGACATGACCTCTGTTTAGATAACCAAATAAATTGGGAACTACTATGTTCCACCCAAGCATGACCCAGAACCATTCGTGGCTTCAATCCAGATTCCCTCGAGCTGGTTCCAACATGCAAATAGATTAGAGCTCCTAAGGTAAGGATTCCATATATGGGATAACAGGTTCTGAATCAATTCTCCTTTTCCCTCTTAGGAAAAATGTTCTCCAAGAACTCTCTTGAGAATAATTAGGTACAGTTATGGAATAACAAAAAGGTCCCCAATCCTTTCTTTGGCTTGCGTTCGTATAGGACTACTTTTCAGTGAAAGGGGCACTTAAATCTAGAATCATTTGATTTCTTGATTTTACCCTTTTTATTTAATTTAGGTAATTTTAATATTTAATTATCATTAGTAATAATAATAACATATGGATCCTTTATTTATTTATTATAGCTATTAGTATTATTACTATGCTTACTCTTTATACATATCATGTATAAGTTATATATATATATATATATATATATATATATCATTTAGTAACATTGTGTCCTTAGGTATCGTATAGCATGATCCCTAAACATATAATCCTTTTCTTTTAGCTTAGTCACTTTCTTTAATAAGTCCTTTAGGTAGGGGTTAGGTAAACTAGGTTAGGAAACTCTAAACCTCCTTGCATGTTGAATTGCCTCGTTTAACATGGTAGTTCTTCAGAACTTGATGAGATACAAAAATTCAAAATTTCATTTAATCACTTAAAAATAAGTAAGATGAGATCAATGTTTTATCTGAGTCGTTTTCACTCAACATAATTAATTATTTTCAGTAACTCTTAGCGCTTATCTAGATCCCATACTCAATTCTAGAAAGAGGGAGTTCCAAACTTAGTACAATTCCATATCTCCTCGCTCAACAATAATTCTAGGATGTACTTGTAGGATACACCTAGGGATACAATGGCCATGGATTCGATGTTCTAGAGCTAATCCTAAACATCAACATGGAAGTCTCTAGGGCTTATGCCCGACACTTCCAATTTATATTTTCATGTGTTTTAGAGCTTCATGTTCAACACAAATGTCTCATAAATCATGTGTTCCAGAGCTTCTCGCTCAACACAAATATAAATACTGTTGTAATCTTACAGATCACATAGGGTTACCAATAATACATACTAAAACATACATAATAGAGACAAGAGATAATAATAATAGATAGAATAACAGATTATATTAACATGAGAGGGTTCATACAATATAGAGAACTGAGCCGAGTTCTCACCTGGCTCAACAGCTTAATATATATGATTTACAACAGTTACAAAATAACTACCTGTCAGTTCACTCGACCGAAACGACCTTAGGTGGCCGACCTAATCTCTAATTAGTTGGCTGACCGACTTAGTCGGCTGATCGGTTAAGTTGGCTATCGTTCAAGTCGAGATACTGACTTTCTCCTCCAACATCTCCCCCATGAACAAAATGTTTCTTCGTCCCGAAGAAACAGGGAGGTACCAAAATTTCCTTGTATGTCTAAGTAGTCATTATTTTGTACTCTTGATCTTCATGGGATGTGAAGTATGATGGTCGGTATTTTATGTACGTAGACTTCAACAATTGCGGGGGCTGTCATTGCGAGGTGATGTTGGAAATCTGTCCAACTCTGCAATATTTTCTGTATGTTGATGTTTAGTGTAGTCAGGCTTGACAATATCGACATTTTCTCTTGAATGGAAATTTTAGCTATTTTTCCCATGTCAGGACCCATAAAATGGTCCTTTTCCTCTGTTGTCTCTATGATTGTTTCATCTGTGTGCAGATGATGTCTACTTTTTATAAGTTGGGAATGGCTTGATGCACCCACTGATGTGCTTCCCATTCGAGATTCTACAGTTTAGCTGTTTCAAGCACTATCTAATCTTCAATTGTGCTTCTGAGTGCTTCATCGATGGTTTTCCTCTTCTCGAGTGCTTGGATCTCTTGTTGGGTTTTTCTGGTGTCCTGATATACTTTCTCATAGTAAGCAGGTCAGTCTCTCAATACTTCTTCTGTAATAATAGACTCCTCCATGTGATCTTGCAACACTTTGTAAGCTTCTGAAAAGGTTGTGTGTTGCCTCATCAGTAGTCGAACGGTTTCTTCTTTTTGTTCCTCTTTTGTGTCCTTAATTTGTGCTTGGATCATTTACACCATGCTTTCAAATAGCTAAAAATCTCTTTCTAGCGGTTTTTTGGTGTCGACCTCTACCATTCTTGGTATCACAGACTGGACCAAGTTCCTGCATTTGTTAAGGAACTTAACTTGTTCTTTTTCCTTGTTCTCTAGCTCCTTACATCTATGTTGGTTCCTTGTTTTTTCTTTGACTTCCAGTGCTTCTAGTAGTTGTTCTAGCTCTAGATCCCTCAATTTGGTTGCATCAACAGCAGTGCTCGACCCAATTAGATTGATGTGGACCATTGATGGATGTCCATGATGGTCCTTCTTCTTTTTCTTCTTCTTCTCTTTGTGCTTCTTTGGTTCTTCTTGTTTAGACACTTGTGTACCTACAAGAGTCAAGTCTATATTGTCTGTTTGATGTGCAGGACTGGTTGATGGTATTTCTGTTTGAGTCAGTTGGATGACTACTGCATCTGGTTGGGCCTCTGGTTGATTAGATGCAGAGGCTCTAAAAGTGGATGCGGTTGGTGCTGATGGTTGCGGTAGAGGTGGTTCTGGTGCAACTAGTTGAATTAAGGGTTCTGATTCATGGGGCGGTGGGGTTGGTGAATGATCGAGTGTGATTGGGTTCGTAGAAATGTGTTCGAGTGGTGGATTGTCGGTCTGAGGAGGTGAGTCCAAGTCAGAGAACAGTTGGTTGATTTCTCGATTTATGTCCTCAATATTTTCTTCTTCCTCACCTCTAGTTGGTTCAAAGGCTATTAGGTGGGTGTCGGGTTTAGTCAGAATGATAGATGTGGTCCGACATGCAATGACTTCATCTTCTTTGTTGGGATTTCTCTCAAAGTTCAAAGTCACAGTTGAAAATACTTTTTCCCTCTGGAGTACTTAGCCAGGTTGGGAAACTGGTATTCAGGATCCTCCGACTTCGAAGAGAGGTGCTTTGGTCGATAGATTCTGCACTTTGGTGAATATCTCAGGGAATTTTCGATGTAAGCCTAGAGGTATCTGTCCTGGTCGAAGTTTTCCTTCACAGCCTCCGACATAGCACTTTTGCATAAGTCGAGTGGGCTTATTGAAAGTTGTTTTGGTACTATCTCTTCTGTTATTTTTGTTGGAGACACAGGTGGGGGTGTAGACACAATATCTACGACATTTTTAGGCGTCGAAGTGTGTGCGATATTCACCTTCTTTGGTCGACCTTGCTATGCCCTTTCCTTGACAAATTTATGAAATTGGGTTTCGACTGGAACTTTGTTTGCTATGGCATATTCTATTATGTCAAGGGTCATAGCTACCAGTTCCTCGTCATCATCTAAGGACTATGGAATGATAATATTGTGCTTACCTTTCCCTTGTGGCTATGTTCTTTTCCTTTTTCTTGCAGTTGCTATCTCCTTTGACAATTTGGTGATAATATCTTTGTATTTATGAGCTAGCTTATATGGCCTTTTCTTCATAGGTTGAACATCAAGTTTAGTGTCAATTTTCATTTCACCCATTTTGTGGACTAAACCTTTGAGAACTATATAATCTTGGGCAAATACATCCTGGAACTCTTTTAAGAGGTTCACTATTTCTGTTGTCTGCTCTTCACTCCAGTAGTCTCCAATCTTTACCATTTTTAGTCGGTCATCATTTGAGATGTCGAACTCTCTAGTTTTGACCTTAGCATCTATCCATTCTAGTGCTTTGGCTTCATTGATTGGTTGACTTCCTTCTTTAAAATGTGAGAATGTGGCATGGAAGTCGGCTGCAGTCATTCGGTCAGTATCGTCCTTGTCGGTTGTTCCAACTTTGAGTACTGTGCGAATAGGTTTGGCCGTTTCGACATGGTTTGATTTCCATCTAAAACTTTTCCCTTCTGTATTTTCATTTTCTAACTGTAGTCTTGTCGACTATGGTGTTGTCCTGGGTTGTATATTGTTACAGTTCATTGTCTATCGGTTGTATTTTAAGGGTTTGTTTTCTGTCGGCTGTATAAATTCGTGAATCCGCTTTGTTGTTTTGACCAAATGCTTATTTTGTCGTATAAAGTTGAAATCGTTGATAAAAATTTCTCTGAGTTCATGCCATAGGAATGTTTCACCTCGGGCTTCCTCCATCTTATACCATTTGTTTGGTAAGTCAACGAGGGTTGATGGAAATAGATGCAGCCATGCGCGTTCATCTTTGTACCCAAGTCTTCTCCATTCTTTTTCACATGTCTTAATATGGTCTTCTGGATTCTGTCCTTGAATGAAAATAGGTATCTGTGCTTGGTTCGTTAACTTCTTTCCTCCAAACCTTTCTACAAAGTAAGTCGAAGTTGTTATCTAGGTCTGCAGTCTTGTCTGATGGGTATCCCACCATCTAGTAGCTTGTCCTGTAAAAGTTTCTACTAAACTTTGTAGTCGACCATGTTCACCAATATTTTTGGACACTTGTTATATATGCATGACTGGTGATTCTCTTTCCTTATATCTTGGTTTTTGTATATTATCTATTTTTGTAGGTTTTAAAGTAGGGTATTCCCTAATTTTTTTCTCAAATATTTTTGGTACAATGGACACTATGAAGCACTGTTGGGTGGGATTTTTCTGTACTTTTTGGATAGTCCAGCACCCTCTTGCTTGTGTTTCATAGTTCTCAACTTCCCAATCATATAATTCTGTATCTTAATTATATCCTACTGAGTCTTGGTTTCCCAAATGAAGTTCTCCATAGATATTAGGTTCTGTATAATCTGCATTATTTTGTATCTGATAAAGTTGTCGGATATCAACTTCATCGATAGGTTCTGTCCAAGGTTCTCCTTGGGATGGATGAATAGGTACAATGAATTTTTGTCTGTTTCCTTTTAATTTTATTCTCTCTTTATCTAGGGATATCGACGCTTTCATCTTTCTTCCCCAAGGTCGACCTACTAACGTTGGAAAGGAGATGGATCCTTCCTTAGGGTCAATAATTTCGAAGTCGACTTTGGTTGATATTCCCTTAATTGTGGTGTCCACATTTTTCCAGACTCCAATAGGTTCAATTAGGCCTTGGTCGTCTAGTTTCAGGTATATACCTACATCATATAGTCGAGGTCTACCTAACCGTTCCCATGTCTCTCGAGTCATTATATTTACCTGTGATCCAAAATCGAGTACAACTTGTCGGACATGGTATCCTTCAATTTCCAATTCGACAAGTGGGTCGCCATCACTTTTATCTTTTTGATTTAGACTGCAAATATTATTTGTTTGTTTTTCGGTGTTGTTGTGTTTTATTTCATATAATAAGTCGATGAATTGAGATACTGAGTTATCTGTCTATACTAGCAGTATTAATTCTTTTATTGTGTTATGTCGATTGTCGTTTGCTTCTTCCTGTCGTGCAAATTCTCTAAATATATTTGTTTTTCTTTAACTAGGTCAGGATAAACATTTTTTTCTTTTATCTTGCTTATTTGGGGGTTATCACTCCCAGTTTTTGTCCCTTGTTGGGTTACGATAGTATCATGTTTTTGCACACAGGACAAGACATTAACATTCTTCTTTTTATTTATTTTTTCAACCATAATAGGGCAGTCCTCTAATGAGTGATCCCCTATGCCACAATTAGTACAAAATTATAGGTCAGTCCTGTCCTTGTATGGATAGTCTGCATGTCAGTGTCCCTCCTTATAACATGTAAAACATTGGATGGGTTGATGTGGTCGGTTGTCTCGATTCCTAGAGAATCGACCTCAACCTCCATATCCTCCATGTCAGTTGTCATACTGATGCTCATATCTTCGACCTTCCTATCTTTGATTTTTCTGATCGTTTGGCACATGGTTTTGCTCATTACTTTGTGCAACTACATTGGTTTGATAGACTGCATGATAATTTTGTCGGTTCTTGAGATTCAAATGGCAGTCGGACGTGTTATGATTTTTAGTTTCATAGATTACACACCAAGATGCCTCGCCATTCTTCATGTTGAACAGGCAAAGTTTTGTCGAGTGGTCTCCATGCTCTTGGAAAATGTCGCAAAAACATTTAGTCTACATGAATCGAATGTCCTGTCGGCTAATGTTCTGTCGACAATTGTCTTTTGAATGTCCGGCCGTCAAGAAATTAGTGCACCAGATATCTTGAATTTTAAGGTTTAATTCTTTTAATGACTTTCGTACGCTCTCAAGCTGTTCTTATAGTCTATGATCAGTGGAGTATGCTGGTATGTCCTCATCCATTTCTACTTGGAGAGATTTTGTAACCGCATATTTGTAAGTCTTGAATGTCTCCAGACTTATGTGTCAGCAAATTTTCTGTGATAAAAATGAAGAAACCGCTGGATTAATAAGTGTTCGTCAATAACATAGTCCAATTGGCTAAGAAGGTCTTTCCATCGTTTATCATAATCGCGGACAGTTTCTCCTGGCTTCTGTGATGTCATTTTTAGTTTGTTTGCTACCAGATGTTTTGCATCTGGAGTTTTGAAAAATGATAGAAATTGTGCTTTTATCTTGGCTTTGGTTGCTCAGGGTGTTCTTTCATAAAAGGTCATGTACCAAGTTAATGCCCTTTTCCTCAAGGCACCAGCAAACTGCGCCATCTGCATGTCTTCATCCATAACATGGTTATCCTCCCAAGTTGACTCACAGACGAACCAGTGTCATATGGGGTCCTCATCACCCTCATATAGGGGAATGTGTGCTGACCCATGACCCATGTCGGAGTCACTGTCACTGCTTTCTTTAGGAGGTGGCAGTGGTGGAGGTGGTGGTGTGGGTGGTGGGGTTATTTGCTTAGTCCTCTCTACGGAATTGTCGATGGAAATCTCATTCCTGTCAGTTGTTTTTGTTGTTTCCTCTTCGGCTAGTAGTCGGTTAGTGTAAAATTCTTCTATCGATGTCCAACTACAATTATTTGCCATAGTTTTGAATGTTCTGTGTCTTCCAAAGCTGTGTTTCGAAGGGGGGGTGCTCCTTCATGTGTCGGTAAAAGTAAGTGGATACTTTGGTTGGAGGGTACTGCTTGAAGCGTGACCCAATTTCCTTCTTCTGGTCAACATATAATTAGATGTCTACCAGTGTATGTTTTGTCGTCCAGTCGACTCCATATACCAAAGTCACCAGCTCCTAGTCTGAGGTCCTCTTTGACAATAGCTTGTATCCGAGTACATGGATCTATAGGAGGTTTTACTTCCTGGGGTACTTCTAATTGGAGAGCTTCTTTCTGCTCTATCTACAATTCTTCTTCCATAGGGGATGCCTCTTCTTCCACGCCTTCTTCTTATCATTCATGGCCTAACTTTGGCTGATCTCTTTCTTGGTTGGTCACCCTAGTACTCATTCCTCTCTGCAGCGCTAAGGCTCTTTCTCTTCATTCTTCCCTACTTTGTAGCCTCCTCTCCCTCTCTATTTTCTGGAAGTTCACCATACCTTTGTGTGACACTGTCTTCTTGATTTCCTTTTCAAGTTGACTTCTCATTATTGGTGATTGGTATCTCCTTTAGTCAACTAGAATCTACTCCACTTTATTCTGACATATGACTAGCTACCCCCCCATATCCTACCCGATGCTTTAGAAAGCCCTGATAGTTCGTTCTACTTGCTTAGGAAGTATTCCCACTCCCTTTCAACAATGAATTTTTCCCACCTCTTTTGCTTTTTTTCCCATTTAGGATTTAATGGCAGTCCACGAACTAATGGATGGGGTTCGACAATATGACCCATTTAGGGTTTATCTCAGTCAATTTATTTCTGGAAGTTTAGGGGTATCCTCTTCTTTTCCTTCTTCTCTCAGGTTTCTATCCCATTTATGATAGAATAATTTCTTGGACTTATCGGTGGAATGAGTGTTTTTTCCCTGTGGGCTTCCCCTTGTCATGTTCCGAAGCAATGCTTCATTGACTGCTTGTTGTTCCTTTCTTTCATTCATATTATCATCTCTGAAACTCTATAAGTCTTCTTGGAGACGTATGGTTTTCAATATATCAAAATTTAGTTCCACCACCAGTTCTACTTCCTGTGTGGGGGTATTCAACTTTCCTTGCTGATTGTTGTCTTCTTCTGTGTTCATGACCTCAATTGTTCTTTGAAATCCTGCAATTAAAATTTTTTAATAACAAGAAAATTTTATGTTAGTTTACAAAATTTAAATACATACTTTGTTTTCTACAATGAATGTATGGTACGCCCATTTGGTCTCTTAGTGTTTAAATTGGGCTCTGATACCACTTGTAATGTCCCCAAATGAAAATAAAAGAAAACATTTATTAGGCTAGTTAATCACTACCTTTACTGGATATTCACTTATCTTATCCGGAATGTGTCGAACTTTGTTCATGGAACTTAAATTTTGTAAGTGGTTCTTACCTTCTTCTAGATGGTTTCCCCAATGTGGCTATTAAGGTGAATCTGTAATGTATTTAAGCTACTTGATCTAGTTTAGATGGTTATGTTGTTCATTGATTACTTCTTATCATGTATTTATGTGGATGTGTGTTCAATTCATATCTTAATGGTTATAAGTTTTGTGTATTGGTTTATCAAAAATCCTGACTTAACTTGTATTGACCAGGGGTGGAGTGGCGGGACTTGTACCCCTTGTAGGATCACTTGGAGAGGTAACTAGTTTCTACTTGATGTTACAGGGTTTACTTATTTGATATTGAACTAATGCATCTCTTTCTTGGTTTTGTGTAGGTGCACTATGTGACAGAAAACTTGTTATAATAGTTTAAAAAAGGACATGCTACCTAAGTTGAACTTCTTAATTCATTTCTTTTGAGGAAAACTAGACCAAAGTCCTATGCTAGCAAGTCTAGTTACTATTGTTGGAATTTGTTTTTTTACACATGCCTAGGTTGGTTTAGACCTACGTCGAACCAGTTATCGTTATTACTTATGGTTCTAAGAATTCATAACTTGGTCCCTATGCTTATTATTTAAAACATATGCTTGGAGTATTTTTATGTCAAAAGGTTTGGAAGGCTTAAGACTCAAGACTTAGACATGATGTAGTTAAAGTTTATAGTTTTTATACCATATGATAATTGCATAACGGCCATTCATGGCATAATCCATATGCCATGAATCATGGCTTATCCTAAGTCAACGATTCCAATGATGGGGATTATAATGTGCATGGATTTACAATTTCCAAGTTGTGATTGTGGATATGAAAATATAGGCAGCCCAGTAAAAATCGGTGTTGGTGGTGGACAGGGTGGCAGAGTAAATGTGCCTCGGGATATGTGGGTCTCAATCCCTAGTATTGGACTATCATGGAAGGTTAGGTCAGTTGGAATTTCATTGGGTGAGCTCTGTTCATTTCTATGGTCTGTATCATAGTGTGAGGTCTATCTTGCATCTACATTTTGGAAGGTATGCCCTTCACCTAGTTTTCAATGTTGTTTATTTTTGTTTTGGCTTGGAGGATTAGCATACTTCTCACATATTGTTGTCCTTTTTTTACAGGTAGCAGGGACTTCACTGTGCAGGTCACGGGTATTTCAGGATGCCGACGAACTACCCTTCATGGGTAATCCCTGTATAAAGAAGCCTCAACTCATTAATCTGCATATGGGTGTTTTGACATAGATTTAAGATCCTCCTTTGATGAATGAATAATTGTGTGGGTTAGGGGTTTTCACTATGTACAGGTTGGTTTGTATAAACAAAAAGCATCCATAGATGTGTAAACAATTTGGGGTTTAAGTTGTTGGGTTTGGGTTTTTGTTTGGCGCCTTTGGGCCATGATTACAGTGACTCTGCTCTATAATAATTTTGGGTTGATAGTGTTATCTAGTGACCGTGGTGATTAATGCTGAATTTATGTTTATAATGTTGGGTTTTGAAAATGGTGGAAGCACCACTGCTTGCAATGGTGCATTGCTTTGGAAATACGACTTTGTAGTTTTTACTTATAATACAAATTATAGTGGTCAATTGCAATGCATTCACTGATGTGTATCAATCATGGATATGGTTCTTGTTTGGAAAGGTTTGACTCTATGTAAATTAGATGTCTATAATTTAACTTTTTGTTTGGGTATTTAACAGATTTGTTTTGGTTTAGAGCTGTGCCATGGCTAGCAATGGAACTCTTGCCTTTTAGCTTAGCAACTATGTAGATATTAGTGATATATTGATTTTATGGTGATTTACGATTATGTTACTTTCCTGTGCATTATGTTTTTAGGGATGGCTGTGAATTCTGGGTTATCCTTGCAAAATCGATGTCATTGCTATGCTAGCATACACAGTGGTTTTTATGGTTTATGTAAATGGATTATTTCTTTGTTTCTCAGCTATGAGCTATGAAATGATTACAGCGTAAAAATATTGGGTTTATGCTACTGTGTGGAAATATTTTGAATACGACTTACAGCATATGTATTTTGTTTTGTATTTTAATGTGTGGAAACGTTGAAAGGAAACAAAATCTATCTGTGGTTGATTCTTCTTCAATTTAAAGGTTATTAACATAGATGGTATAGAATAAATACAAGCTATTACAACGTTGATAAATTATTTGTTAATAAACCCTTACAGGATTCAGTGCTAGTCGTGGTTGGAAAGTAACCCTGGTATTAAACCGTGAGCTTGCAGGATTCAATCCTGGGCTATGTGGGTTGTAAATTATGCATGTGTAGTTTTTATTTTTGCATGAAGTTCGATCATGTAACCTCTTGATTTAAATGACATGTGTTTATGCATTTTGTCTTAGGTTAGGTTGGATTTCTTATGTTATAATATCTTGAGAGATACGATTATGATAATGTATTTTGTTGTAGTTTATAGTATACAGTGTGGTTATAAAATATGAGGCCCTCGTGCCTTCAGGCCTTAGAGGTATGGATAGCTTAGCCTGTTATTCGATATTGTTGTTTATAATAGTATGAAATTAATTGATTGTAAATAAACCAGCCTCATGGCACTTTGAAATATGTCAACAGAGATAAGATATAGGTTTTGTTTTTTTAATTAGTTCTAGGTTTTGGAACTTGAATTTATAGACAGGAAATAAATTGCAGAAATGAAATAGAAATGGTGCTTATCTCATCCTGAATAAAATATATTAGTGTAGCCTCGTAAAATAGAAAAAGATAGCCTAACCTTTGATAAAAGAAATATATATGCTAACAAACAATGATTTTAGCATGTAAGGGAAGAAAGTACGAATGCAGAAAAGATAGCCTAGATTATAACAGAAAGTTACTAGATATTCATTTAGAATTCAATCTACTCTTTCAATAATAAAACCTGTGTAGTTGCAATGGAAATATGTAACTTCCCTGACCCTCTGACCAGGAAATAGGACACTACTAAACAACACACATCTGGGTATATATCCCCATGAACATGAACATTCCTATAATGCTAAGGAAAAATACTTAAGAACATAAAACATACTACGATGCATAATTGTTCATATACATAGCGGAAGAAAAAAAACATTAATTCATATACAATTCAGCATTCAACATGTCCATCATCATAATTCATTAACAGTAAATACGATTGCAAAACATATTAGTCAAGAATACTTATCTTATGAAAATTGTCCCACAACCAGCTACGTCGCTACAACATTCCAACCAACCATAAGCCCACATGCTCTTTAATTTCTCAGCAACGTTGCCGCCTCCGAGACGGGCATGATTCCCCAAGGAATAAGGATCTAGCAGGCTTACACATAGCTAAGGATAACAACACCACAAGGATACATAGTAGTGTTTATCAGGTGAACAACGGATCAGCCAAGACAACACAGTTAGGTTTACTAGGCCATCTAGGAGCCGGGAAAGGCTAAATGCTAAGATGGTGATCTCATTGAAGATCCAAGGATGCCTACACCAAAAATAGTCTGACTTCTAGGACACCCACACACACCAAACACAAGGAAATTAGTCCTTTCTCTGCAACGCAGTTCCTCAGACCTTGATCTCCCTTCCAGTGCTATTCAGGGGTTGTGGAGAACTAGGCCAACTAGCTCTATATGTGTGTTTCTCAATCCACTAGGTTTATCAAGCACATTAGGCCCTCATTCACCACTCCAATTCAGTCCGAGGACAAACTACTGCGTTCGTGCAGCAAACCAGCTATTAAAGCTTTAATCGGGGAAAAACAACTCCTTGAATCATTCTTGGCCCTATCGTGTCCAAAATGATTCCATAGAAACCTACAGCATCCCAAATCACAAAGTAAACTTAGCCAACAAGTGTGAATAAAACCACAGCTCACACCATGTAGGTACTCACAGCAACGGCTCACGATGAAGCAACAAAATGTCGCACAGTCCAGACATAGCAGCAATGTTGGAAAACAATGGTGGGGTAAAAGCACAGGCTCTATGCATGAGCAGGAGGATGAACAGGTCCACAGACTAACAACTCTATGAGAAAATGAAGAATCGACGCCCAATCAATGAATCACGACTCCTTTATCTTAGCCCTCCTGAGGGAAAATGAACAGCCCAACTTCCTGCGCACGAGAGGGTAAATAGAGCGTCCCCTTCCTTAGGTTGGACGATCGAGGAGACCAATGATCCATGAGGAAACAAAAAGGTCGATGAGGGAGAGAGTGGGATCATGGATTTCCTTCCAGTGTGAGGGTCATCCTGGTGGAGTGTGCATGTGGGAAAGGCATGGCAGTCCTGCCACACTCCACTGCCAGCATTAACTGCCCCAACCAGTAGTAGAACATTAAAGTGGTGGTTGGATGAGACAAGGGAAGGTGAGCAGTCAAACAGGGTGGTGACACATGGCTTTTCCCCCATAGGTTCAAGTTTTAACATCCCCCCCCTTAACCTTAGGAAATCATGCCCCTTCTCAATTTGGTTGCAGTGAACATAGATGGTTGGGTTTATTTAATTAAAATGCACATTTACATGATGCCACAATTTAATATGTATGTCACATGTCCCGATATACCATTGGTGACAATTCCAATCCAAAACATAACATAAACAAATCTATGGTGGGGCATTTTCCTTTCGCTCTGCACCATGATTATTTACAATATATATAAATCATGTACATTTAATGTATCGGGGTCAAAACTAGGGATGTTACATTCCCCTCCCCCTTCAATAGCATTGTCCTCGGTGCTTTGAACAAAATGCTACACTGGTATCCCCTTAGTGTTCTGCAGGATTGAAAAAAAATGGATGTGCCAATAACATGGCATTCTCCAGCTCCCATGTAGCCTCTTCAGGTCTGTAGTGCTCCCATTGCACCTTTACCTGCCCTATTGCTTAGTTTCGGAGCATTGTGACATTCCTATCGAGGATGCACATTGGCTCGATTTGGAACTCTCCCTCGAGTTACACCTGAATCACATCCCAATTTATCACATGGTTAGAATCATGTACATATCTCTTAAGCAAAGAAACATGAAAAACATTATGAGCTCTAGTGCTAGCATGGAATGTAAGTCTATATACAACTAGCCCTATTCTTTCAAGCACTTCAAACAGCCCACAGTATCTTGGTGATAGCTTGGCACAACTTCCAAGCTTCAAGGAACTCTTGCTTGCCCTCACTCAGAGGTAAACATGATCCCCAATGTTGAACTCCCTATTCATCCTATGCTTATCTGCATAGCTTTTCTGTCTATCCTGCGTTGCTTTCTGATTCTATCTGATCTTTACAACCTATTGCTCCATTTCCTTAAGCAATTCTAGTCCAAGCACAATCCTGTTCACTGGATTATCCCAAGTCACTGGTGTCCTACACCTTCTTCCATACAAAGCTTCATACGGACTCATCCCCAAGGATGCTTGCTATCCATTGTTGTAAGCAAACTCTACCAAGTGTAAGTAATATTCCCACTTGGTTGGTTTGTCCATCACATACATGCGAAGCATATATTCAAGCACCTGATTAACTTTTGATGTCTACCCATCTGTCTGAGGATAGTATGCAGTGCTGAAGTTTAGCTTTGTACCCAAATCCGCAAACAATCCCTTCCAAAAATTGGAAGTGAACTTGATATCTCTGTCAGAAACTATTGCCTTCGGCAATCCATGCAATTTGAAAATCTCCTTCATGAAGATCTTTACAATGTCATCAGTCTTATGTGTAGAATTCACCAGTATAAAATGTGCCACCTTTGTCAACTTGTCTGCCACAACCATGATGGAATCATGTTGTCTCCAAGTCATTGACAATCCTGTAATAAAATCCATGGAAATAACTTCTTATTTCCATTCCAGAAATGGCAAAGGCTGCAACAAACCTGCTGGATGTTGATGCTCAACCTTTACTTGTTGACATTTCATGCAACTTGAAATGTATTCAGCCATGTCATTTTTCATTCCTAGCCAAAAGTACTTCTTTCTAGCTGTAGCAATCATTTTCTGATATCCTGGGTGACTAGAATACGGAGCCTGATGGATTTCATCCATAACAACTCTTCTCAAATCTGCTACATTTGGAATATAAATTCTTCCTTTGTAAGTAAGAATTCCATCTTCTTCCAATTTTTATCCCTCATACCTGTTTCCAATATTTTGTTGTTGCAATTTGTCTTTTACTTGCTCATACAATTTATCCCCAGCAACATGATTAACAATCTACTGCCTCAAATCTGATTAGGAAATACTGAGAGATTCCACATGCATTTCTTGCATCTTCCTGCTGAGCGCATCAGCTACCTTGTTTTCTTTTCCCTTTATGTGTTTGATTTCAAAATCAAACTCACATAAAAATTCCAGCCATCTTGCTTGCCTAGCGTTCAAAGTAGGCTGATCAAATAAATACTTCAGACCACAATGGCCTATCCTGAGCTCAAATCTTCTACCCATCAAGTAATTCCTCCACATCTTGAGACCATGTATTATGGCTGCAAGCTCTAGATCATGAGTGGCATAGTTCTTCTCATGCTCGTTCAGCTTTCTTGACTCATAACATATCACGTGGTTGTCCTGCATACGGACTCCTCCAAGCCCTTGTCCGCATGCATCGGTACATACCACAAAATATTTCTCCGGATCTGCAACCTTCAACATGGGTGCACTTGTGAGAAGATTCTTCAACCGTTGGAAACTTTCTTCACACTTCGAAGTCCATTCGAACTTCATCCCCTTCTTTTGCAAAGAAGTGATGGCATGTGCAACCTTGGAAAATCCCTCAATGAATCTCCTATAGTATCCTGTAAGTCCCATAAAAGATCTTACATCTGTCACATTTCTTGGAATAGGCCAATTCAACTACTACATTTCGACCAAAAATCCGACGGCCATCATGTCGAATTTTCGACACTTTCCTGTCGCATGTACGACACTTTGATTTTTTTTTAAGCGTCGAAAACTTGTCGTCGGTTAGCCGACACTTAAATAACCGTCGGTTAAGCGACACTTATGTAACCGTCGCTTGAATGTCAAGCGTCGCTTAAGCGACATAATATTTTCGACGGTAGCAGATTTTTTTGAGAAAATAACCTTTATAACCGTCGCTTAAGCGATGAATATTAACTAAAAGCGTCGGAAAATCGACACATAGTACCGTCGAAAAAGCGACACATATTAAACTAAACATTGGAAAAGTGACGGAGGTCTAGAAAAGACGTTGGAAAAGCGACAGTAGAAACCGTCGCTTAAGCGACGCCTGTGGAAGTTTTTTTTTTTTTAAATAATTTTTTTTTTGCTAATTCTCAGTTGGAAGCACCACCTTCGAGCTCTTTAACTCATCCTTGGCTGCAAAGACAAAGCTGAAGGGGCTCCTTGAAATTCTTTCTTCTGCTTCAGAGTATTCACAACTCCCGATATGGCCAGGTGAAGAAGAAACTATAAGAAAATTAATAAATCATCAAAGATTTTCTTTTGATAAACCAAAATATACTGATCCCCATGTGAAGGCAAATGCATTGTTGCAAGCTTACTTCTCTAGGCATGTTATTGCTGGGAACCTAGCACTTGACCAGCGAGAGGTCCTCCTCTGATCTTCGAGTCGGCTTCTTCAGGCAATGGTGGATGTTATTTCTAGTAATGGTTGGTTGAACCCAGCTCTTGCAGCAATGGAATTGACCCAGATGGTTACCCAGGGTCTTTGGGAGCGTGATTCTGTCTTGTTGCAGCTTCCACATTTTACGAAGGAACTTGCCAAAAAGTGCCAGGAAAATCCAGGTAAAAGCATTGAGACGGTTCTTGATTTAGTTGAGATGGAGGATGACGAAAGACGTGATTTATTGCAGATGTCAGATGCACAGTTGTTGGACATTGCTCGTTTTTGTAACCGCTTTCCAAACATTGATCTAGCATATGATATATTAGAGAGTGATGATGTGAGTGCCGGGGAAAATGTTACATTGCAAGTTACTCTTGAAAGAGATCTAGAAAGAAGACAGGAATTAGGTCTAGTTGATGCACCCAGGTATCCCAAACCAAAAGAAGAAGGTCGGTGGCTAGTTGTTGGGGATCCAAGTAGCAATCAGTTGCTGGCTATTAAGAGAGTATCACTTCAGAGAAAATCTAAGGTTAAGCTTGATTTCACTGCACCATCAGAGGTTGGAGACAAAATGACTCTCAACAGGTTCTAAAATCATGGTCTCATTTCACTGGCATCAGAAGAGCAAACACAATTTCAAGCCCTTTGTAATCTTAATGTCAAA
>LPNX011077973.1:236912-321193 GCA_001517045.1 Pseudotsuga menziesii | reverse complement strand
ACAAGGGTAGATCAACGAAAAGGCATGCTTGGGGCATGGCATCTAAAGGATTATGAAGTTCACATTCCAGATGTATCTATCGGGATTCATATTTCCATAAAGACCTGTAAATGTCTTGTCAGGCATGCAACCCATCTTTCTGCATACTGTCAGAAACTAGGACACGCCCACTGCAACATGTGCAATTTCTTCTTCTGCAATGCGTTTGACAATATTGGATGTCCTGTTATCGCCGAGGCCAACCAATTTTTGTACAATCCTAGGTCCAGCATCAAGATCTCTGGCCTCCTAAGACAATTAATATAAAGTTATTGGATACTGGAGAGTTATCATTTGCTCCAAAATAAACAATTGTTTGCTACCAAGCTCAGATGACTGGAATATAACTACGAACTTGGAGGGTTGTAAAGGGTAACCTAAAATAATAATAGTTGATATAAAAATCTTGAACTTAAACTTCATTCTAAATGAAAGAACGAGATCATTTGCCACACATGACCTGGAAACTCCTAGGATAGGGCCGTCATCACGTAATGGCTCCCCAAGCTGAGCTTCCACGGCAGCAATAGCCAGTGGGTTCAAATTGATGAATCGTATCCTGAGGCCGAACCAGCAAAAGTTAATACATGGTATCTAGAATCGGTAGGTTAAAGAGTAAATATTATAGTGCCGACTCTACAGAGCATTCCTGGCTTCAGCAATTGGTAAGGGCATAAGTAAGTTAGGTAAGTGAGGTATGGAATAGAGGAGAGGTTCCAAATAGCATAAGTTGATTTCAGTTGGTTTCTTCAGGCAAGTAAGCGGAATAAGGTGCGCAAGCAATAGTGCTGCTATAAAATTCCTACCTGAAGAAGAGGTCCTGTGGCAGGATTGCATACATACAAAATGAAAAGAAGAAGAAGCCAGTGAGAAAATGGATGGTTCCCGCGCGCCCTATGTGAGTTTTGGGTTTTTTTTTAACTAACTCGCCGTCGGTTAAGCGACGGTTCCGCACCCTATGTGTTTTTTGGCTTTCCTTTGGTTGTTTGAACGACCTTTTTGACCAACGCGCTGTCGGTTAAGCGACGGTTATGACAATATCCGTCGCTTAACTGATGTGTGTGGCCACATTTACAAAAAAAAAATTATCTCTATGATTTTTGGTAAGTTTAAAAGAAAAAATCCATGCGCCGTCGGAAGTAACCGTTGGATTTTGAATCGAAATGTAGTAGTGTCATAATGGCTTTAATCTTTTTAGGGTCCAAAGATATACCCTCTTCTGAGATAATGTGACCCAAATACTGTATCTGTCTCTGTAGAAGTCACACTTGCTCAGTTTTGCATACAGCTGATGCTCCCTGAGAAATTGCAATGTCAATCTCAAATGCTCTTCATGTTCTTCCTCATTCTTAGAATAAACAAGAATGGCATCAAAGAAAACAAGAACAAACTTGTCCAAATATTTACTAAAGACACTCTTCATAAGGCACATAAATGTAGCTAGTGCATTGGTGAGACCAAATGGTACCACTACAAACCCATAATGCCCATACATTGTCCTGAAGGATGTCTTATGAATGTCTTTGTCCTTGATTCTCACCTGATGGTACCCAGACCTCAAGTCAATATTGGAAAATACCTTTGCTCCTCTCATTTGATCAAAGAGGTCATCAATCCTAGGCAAAGGATATTTATTCTTACAGTAACCTTGTTCAACTGTCCGTAATCAATACATAACCTGAGTGTACCATCTTTCTTCTTTACAAACAGAACCAGTGCTCCCTAAGGAGACGTAATCGGTCAGATATATTTATTTTCCAACAACTCTTGCAGTTGGATCTTCAACTCTAGCATCTCCAGTGTACTCATCATGTAGGGTGTCTTGGACACTAGGGCCACTACTAGCACAAGTTCAATGGTGAAATCACTGTCCCTTTTTGGAGGAAGCCCTGGAATATCATCAGGAAACACATCCTTGAATTCCTGTAACACCTTATATTCCTCCAATCTAGGATTTTCATCTCCTATTGGTTCCAGAATACGAGTTGCGTAAAACTGGAAACCCTTCCTACAGCACTTGTTCAACTACCTTGCTGAAACCAGCCTTACTGAAATTGCCTTTGGAATTCCTTTTACAACTACTGGGTTTCATTCTTCATCTGTGCATTCAAAAGTCTTGTTGTAACAGTCAAGCTTTACTCTGTGAGCTTCTAACCAATCCATTCCAATGAGAACATCATAGGAACCAAGCGGTAGAACATTTAGATCTACACAAGTGACCAATCCATTCATAACCAATGGACATTTGTCCACTACTTCACTAACATTTCTCTTAGTCCCAGTGGCTAGCTGAACTAACCAAGACTTCCCATGCTTTACCTTCTTAAAAGCACAAATCTCCACTACTCTAGGGGTGATGTAACTGTTAGTAGAACCAGGGTCAATCAAAATAGAAATAGATTCTTCAACAATATTACCTGCAACTTCAACCATAGTTGACTAATAATATGCCTGGCGTTCCTCCAGTGCTGCATAAATCCTAGGGAGTGCCCTTGCTACTTGACCCACTGTTTCTTCTTCCTGAATGTTATAAGCTAGCCTTGCACTTTCATTCTCAAGTGGACAATATCTGTGCAAGTGAGGCCCTTAACATTTCCAACATTTGAGTGGACCTTTATTCTGATGTGGCTCTTTAGGCTTTCCACCTGTCACTCCAACTGGATTACTTGTAGCTTGGGATGGCTATTTTTGTTGATTCCTAAATCTAGAAGGTTTGAAACCTTTCTTTCTTTGGCAAACTTCTCATTCTTCTTGTCCTTCCATGCCTTATGGTAATCAGGTTTAGCTTTTCTTTGTTCATAACAATATTTAGCCTTCCTTATCGCTTCTTCAACAGTTCTTGGTTCATAAAACTCAATTCTAATTTTGTAGGCTTGAGGAAATCCACTCAGAAACCGTTGGACCTTCACTTGTTCATCTCTGATGTACCAGACATACCTCAACAATTCCAAGAACTTATTGGCATATTCATCCATGGTCTGCTGTCCCAATCTCAGCTCATGGAAATCTTTGATCTTGTCATCGTAATACCTGTCAGAGAGGTATTTCTGCCTAAAATAATTCTTGAACTGCTTCCATTTCAATATCCTTTCATTGACCCTCTTTACTTGCTTGAAGTGTTCCCACCAAATGGATGCTCTTCCATTCATATTGAATATGGAAACTCCGGCCTTCATGTTTCCAAAATAATCCTATACTTGGAAGTACTTCTTTATCTCAAGAAGCCAAGCTTCATCCTCTTGTCCAGTCTTTATCTCACCATCAAATGTAGGAGGTTTAGCCTTCTTAAATTCATCCCGAGAGTGATCCCTATGGTGTCTTCTTCTTTTCAGAGTCAGATGATCCACTGTAAGTCCTTCACCTTCTCCTAGTACTGCTCTTACTGCCTTTCGGTATTGTTGTACCTTGTCTAGAATCTATCTTTCTCTATAAATCTGTCAAACTCTGCAACATGGAAGCATTCAACTGATGCTACTCTTCCTGGGATTTAATCAAGCTTCTCATGGTGGCTGCAAAATCTGACGGTGTCTCTTGGAATCTCCTTCCATTAGAATCTATGCCATCATTTTCATTACAGACATTTTCTCCCAAGGCATCTCCTGCACGCTCGTAAGGATCTCGAGCATCATATCCATCATGGGTTCTCATAACTGAACCACCTCTTGCTTTCTACACTGTTCTTCTTGGAATACTTCTCTTGGAAGTGGTCTATAATTCTGTAAATGTGTTAGCAGCAATCTGTTAGATGCATAGCATCAATATAAATCAAAACTACTTACCTTCCTTTGGAGAAACATAATAATAACAGTTTTTCTTAAAACACAAAATCTTCTCTTCTTCCTTTTCAGCCCTATGACCACTGACAATCTACTAAAATCCTACTAAAAGGCAGTTGAAAACTGCTTGAAAAAATCACTGAGAAGTTCTCTCAAAAACCCAAATCTTGTTTTTCCCAATCGGACTTCCTCCCGACTATCTTTCCGACACTTCAGTGGTCAAAACACCTAGCTCATCGGTGGTCTGTTCATATATTTATCCTGGCATTTTGGTAGGAAAATAGACTAAACTCTTGATCTGCATCGATGAGAAAATCGACTCTTCATCGGGTCCGTTCTTCACTAACCTTCCAGCATGTCGGCGGCTAGAACATCTAATTCTCTTCGCTGTATCGGCGGGTTTCTTGTCTATTTCCTTCCGTCGTATCGGCCTGTAGTGGTCTAAAATTCTGATTTTTATTGGCGATCCATTGGTCTAATTTCATTTTCCATATCGAATCCATAATCATCTATCACTCCAAACTTCATCGATGATAACATAGACTAACCTCCACATCAGCGGTCGGGTGCTCTACACATCGAATGGTTATTCCTTTCGGCTTCCGCAATGGCGACCCACGATCTTTCTATGTCTTTCATAGCTCATGACTTTGTCAACAGTAGGAGCGTCTAGTCTCTTATGGCATTGGTGCTCAGCTGCACTTCTTGTTGGGTGATTAGTTCTTTATGTGGCCGCAATGGCAGGCAGCAGAGTCACTATGGTCTCCGTGGGGCACTCATAAGCGGTCGACGTAGTTGTTCATTATGACATCGGATGGATAGTTGGCTAGGCATTCACAACGATGGTTCACCTTAATTAAACCTTTTCCGATTAGTGATCTGATCCACTAATTCCTTTTGATGTTCATCGGCGACCCATACAACTAACATTTCCTGATGGCCGACGATCTCATGCCTTGGAGAAATTTTTGAAAATTTTTCCGTTGTGTCTTCATGTCACATCAGTTGTCGAAACAACTTTCCTCTACGTCATCAGTGGTCGGGGACTCTATCCGTCAGAAGGATAGTCCTCTAGACTTCCGCAATGGTGATGCACCATCAGCTAACCTCTTCTGATGTAGTTGTCGAACTTCTCCCCGCATTGGAAACTTGATCATCTAAGCATCGGAGATGCAATCAACTAATCATCGTCGATCGCCGACGATTTTATGACTTAGAAAAATTTCCAAAAAAAATTCTTTAACTTTTTCGCCGCTTCATCGGCTCAACCGTCTCCTATTCTTCATCGATCGCCGAAAGTCAAAACATCAGAGGTTCTTTCCACTAAGTGGATCTGGCACTTCGACGGTCTTCGATTGATCTCCATTGAAATTACGACTCCCCCATCCTCTATCCTCCACTGACGGTGAACAAACCTTAGCGAAATTGTGAAATGTTTCTACCAGCTGTCCTCCGTCGGGTGGTCATTAGACTAATTCTTTCCCTTTGTCAGAATAACTTCTCACTAAGTTCTCCGATGAGCCGACAAATCTAGAACTTAGAAAATTTTGTGAATTTTCTTGTCATCATCCATTTCCTCCTGCTTTCTTCTGGGCAGTAAGAAACCTGCCTCTATTAACTGATCTTTTCATGGCCTTGTAAGGCCCAAATGCTACAACATAAGCTCTGTCACTACATCTTCATGGCCCATTCAGGCTCGTGCTACAACCAGAGATTTGATACCATACTATAATGTCCCCGACCCTCCGACCAGGAAACAGGACGCTACTAAACACCACACAACCGGGCATCTAGCCCCATGAACATGAACATTCCTATAATGCTGAGGCAAAATACTTAAGAACATAAAGCATACTACGATGCATAATTGTTCATATACATAGCGAAAGAAAAACAACATTCATTCATATACAATTCAGCATTCAACATGTCCATCAAAATAATTCATTAACAGTAAATACAATTGCAAAACAGATTAGTCAAGAATACTTATCTTATGAAAATTGTCCTACAACCAGCTACGTCATTGCAACGTTCCACCCAACCATAGGCCCGCATGCTCCTTAATCTCTCAGCAACACCGCCACCCCCAAGATGGGCATGATTCCCCAAGGAATAAGGAACTAGTAGGCTTACACATAGCCAAGGATAACAACGCCACAAGGATACACAGCTCAACCAAGCCAACACAGTTGGGTTTATTAGGTGAATGACGGATCAGCCAAGCCAACACAGTTGAGTTTATCAGGCCATCTAGGAGCTGGGAAAGGCTAAATGCTAAGTTGGTGAGCTCATTGAAGAGCCAAGGACACCTACACTAAAACTAGCCTGACTTCTAGGACACCCACACACACCCAACACAAGGAAATCAGTCCTTTCTCTGCAACGCAATCCCTCAGACCCTGATCTCCCTTCTAGTGCTATTCAGGGGTTGTGGAGAAGAAATCCAACTAGATTTGTCTGTGTGGTTCTCAACCCACCCAGTTTATGAAGCACATCAGGCCCTCATTCACCACTCCAATGCAGTCCAAGGACAAACTACTACATGCATGCAACAAACCAGCTATTAAAGCTTTAACAGAGGAAAAACAACTCCTTGAATCGTTCTTAGCCCTATTGTGGCCAAAACGATTCTACAATAACCTACATCAACCCAAATTGCAAAGGCGAATCAGCCAAAAAGTGTGAATGATACCATAGCTCACACCACGTAGGTACTCACAGCAACGGCTCACGATGAAGCAACAGAACGTTGCATAGTATAGACACAGCAGCAACATTGGAAAACAATGGTGGGGTAAAAGCGTGGGCTTTATGCATGAGTAGGAGGATGAACAGATCCACAGAATAACAACTCCATGAGAAAAGGAAGAACCAACCCCCAATCAATGAATCATGGCTCCTTTATCTCAGCCCTCGTGAGGGAAAATGAACATCCCAACTTCCTACGTGCGATAGGGAGAATAGACCGTCCCCTTCCTCAAGTTGGACAATCAGGGAGACCAATGATCCGTGAGGAAAAAGAACGGTCGATGAGGGAGAGAATGGGATCGTGGCTTTCCTGCCAGTGTGAGGGTCAGCTTGGAGTGTGCATGTGGGAAAGGCATGGTAGTCTTGCCACACTCCACTCCCATCATTAACTACCCCAACCAACAGTAGAACATTAAAGTGTTGGTTGGATGAGACAAGGGAAGGTGAGCGGTCAAAAAGCGTGGTGATACATGGCGTTTCGCCCATAGGTTCAAGGTTTAACATTCCCCTTCCTTAACCTTAGGAAATTGTTGTAATCTCATAGATCACATAAGGTTACCAATAATACATACTAAAAATACATACATAACAGAGATAAGAGACAAGAACAGATAGATAGAATAACATATTATATTAGCATAAGAGGGTTTATACAATACAGAGAACTGAACCGAGTTCTCATCTGGATCAATAGCCTAATATATATGATTACAAAACAATTACAAAATAACTGCCTGTCAGTTTGGTGAACCGACATGACTTTTAGGTGGCCAACCTAATCTCTAGTTAGTCAGTTGACCGACTTAGTCGGCCGATCGACTAAGTCGGCTATCATTCAAGTCGGCATACCAACTTGCTCGTCCAACATCTCCCCCATGAACAAAACGTTTCTTCGTCCCGATGAAATAGGGAGGTACCAAAATTTCTAGGTAGTCATTATTTTGTGCTTGATCTTTATGGGCTGTGAAGTCTGATGGTCAGTCTTTTCTGTATGCAGACTTCGACAATTGCTGGAGCTGTCACTACTAGGTGATGTTGGAAATCCGTCCAACTCTGCAATGTTTTCTGTATGTCGATGGTCATGATGTCGATTATGAAAATGGTCGATGGCGTTATGTCGATGGTCATGAAGTGGTGAAAATGGTTGTTTCTTATCATAGTTTTGGGCGTGTACGGTATTATTTTCCTTTTTGGATTTTTATATTTTTAAATATTTTGTATAACCGTTATGGTCGTTATATGAATTTTTTTTTTAGATGTGTTTTGTTTTAGTCTCTGTAGCATTTTAGTCGGGCTCCATTAACGAGTTTCTGAAATACTATTCCTTGTAACGTATTTAGTTAGACTGATCCATTGGTATGTATCTCTTCGACAACATAGGGACCCATCCATTCTATATGTAACTTTTTAGGTTTTCCTTTTACTCGACTATTGTATAGTAAAGCAAGGTCTCCTACCGACAAATTTTTATTTTTGATGTTTCTGTTGTGCCATGCCTTTTGTTGTTGTTTCTGGATTTCTTGATGTTGTATCGCAATGAGTCGATTTTATTCAAGTTTACTTAGTTGTAATAGTCAGTCCTTTCTTCCTTGTTCGACATCGACATGTAAAATTTCTGCAATAATAGGTGTATGTTGTCGGAAGTGTAGTGGAATTACTGCTTCTTGTCCATAAACTAGTCGAAAGGGGGTTTCGTCGGTTGATCATTTGTATGTTGTTCTATATGCCCATAGTACTGAAGGAAGATTCTCATCCCAGTCATCTTTATCAGCATTACATATTTTTTTTATTCCTTTTGTTAATGTTTTACTAAATGCTTCAATTGCTCCATTCCACTGAGGATGGTATGTTGTACTCCGACGATGGTCGCTTTGGAACTAGTCTGTTATGGTTTTGATAGTTCTATTAATAAAGTGTGTTCCCTGGTCCCTAATTATTGTTGATGGACATCCAAATCTGGTGATGATATTCTCATAGATAAACTTAGTAGATATCTCACTGGAACATGTGTCGACTGGTTATGCCTCTGCCCATTTGGTTACATATTCGACTGCAGTTATTATGTACCTTGCCCCTGTTCTTTTTGCTGGTATAGGAAATGGTCCTATGAAGTCTATGGCACAAATTTCAAATTTCAAACTTGGGTTTACTGATATCAAAGGAATTTTTGTGCTAGGTAGGGGTCGACCTAGTTGTTGACATCTGTCACATTTGCTTAAAAAACTTTTGCAATATTTATGAAGTGTCGGCCACCATAACCCTGATTGTTGGATTTTCTTTGTAGTTGTATCTTCTTGGAAATGTCCTCCTATAGGTCCATAATGTGCTTCATGCATAATGTTGTCTCTTTCATGTTCCAGTACACACCTTCTGAGGATGTCATCTAATCCCATTTTGTATAGGAATCCATTTATAAGATGATAGGGTGCAGCTTTCATGGCTAAGATCTGTTTCTTTTTGGTACTCATGCCTTCTAGTGCTTGTCCATATTCTAAAAATTAAGTTATTCCCTCTAACTCTGTCAGGACTACTTCTATCCGGAATAGATGTGCATCTCGTAAGTCGTCTTCAACTCCTGTCAGTTCCTCTCCTGTGTTGATTCGGGATAAGTGGTCAGGAACAACATTTAACTTACCTGGTCTGACAACGACTTCAAATTCAAATTCTTGGAATAGAAGTAGCCATCGACAAATTCTTCCATTGTGTAGAGGCTTATTCACAAGGTATTTTAATGCTTGATGATCAGTGTAAAAGATAAATGGATTATCTAGGAGATAATGTCGATATTTTTGTAGTGCAAAGACCATTCCTAGTGCTTCTCTTTCTGTCATTGAATAATTTCTTTCATATTTGTTTAGTTTTCTACTACTGTAAACTATAGGATAATCCATTCCATCATCTCCTAGCTAAGTTAGGTTTGATCATATTGCTAGACCTAATGCATCGATGTGGACATGGAATTTAGTTGACCAGTTTGGAAACCTTAGGATTCGTGCTTTAACTAGTTTTCTTTTTAGTTTTTCAAATGATAACTGGCATTCCTCTGTCCAATCAAACTCTTTATCTTCCCTTAATAGTTCTTCTAGTACATAGGTCATATCTGAGTGGTATCTTATGAATTTTCTATAATATCCTGTATGACCTAGTAACACTTTGAATTGTTTTGAGTTCATTGGTGGTTTTAACTCGAGGATAAGTCTGATTTTTGCAAAATCTTCCTTAATACCTTCCTTACAGACAATGTGTCCTAACAATATCCCTATGGGGGTCACAAATGTGCACTTCCTAATGTTTAAAGCTAACTGGATGTCATCTATAAAGACCAAAACAAATTTACTAAAGACCTGAATTTATCCAAGTATCTACTGAATATAATGTTCATAATACACATAAATTTCGAAGGTGCATTGGTCAACCCAAAAGGAATCACTACAAAAATCATAGTGGTCGTACCTCATACTAAAGGAGGTTTTGTGAATATCCTTGTCATGAATCCATACAATATGGTATCGAAATCGCACGTCAATCCTCGAAAAGATTTTGGATCCTCCTACTTGATCAAACAAGTCATCAATCCTAGGGAGTTGGTATTGGTTCTTGATAGTCATTTTATGAAGCTAACGGTAATTGATGCACATCCCCATCATACCGTCCTAATTATTTATGAAAAGTATTGGTGTTCCCTCAGGGGAAACACTTGGTCAGATATATCCTTTCCCAATCAACTCCTGCAGCTGCAGTTTTAGTTCGATCAATTCAGGTGTGCTCATGTGGTAAGGGGATTTTGAAGTTGAAACTGATCCTAGTGTCAAATCTATGGAAAATTATAAGTCTTGTTTCAGTGGCAATCCTAGTATTTCATCCGAAAATACATCTTTGAAGTCTACGAGAACTGGAAAGTCCTCTATGTGTTTTTTCTCTTTCAGCGTCTATGTCCTGTATGTTCACTGCAAACATTTTCCAGCCTTTCCTAATGCACTTTTTTACTTGTAAAGGGGATATTTTCCTTACGAAAACTTTCTTAGGTATCCCTTGAATATTTACTTGATTCCCTTGGCTATATGTACACAATATTGACTTGTGTAAGAAACTGAGCATGACATGGTGTTTCTCCAACTACCCAATGTCCATAAGTATATGATATGATCCTAAGGGTAGGATGATCAGGTTTAATCTAGTAGTAAAACCATTCAGGTTTACCTCATAGTATTTAACTATTTCAAAAACGTTTTGTTTCACACCTGTGGCTAATTGAACCAACCAAGGCTTATCATGTTTAACATTTCCTAGTTTAAATACATCAACCGTATTAAGTGATACATAGCTCTGGAAAGCACCGAGGTCAACCAGTATTGAAATAGAAGTGTTTAAGATCTTACCTTCTATCTCAACCATGGTATCCTGATGGTCTTTCTGTCAGCCATCCAAGACTGCATAAATACACAGTGTTCCAGCTATGTCCTCTACCGTCGGTTCATCTTGTAAGTTGTGCAACGCTCCATTTGTCTTGCTCTTATAGTCTCGGGCATAATGGGGCCCTTGGCATTTCCATCATTTGATTTACAACGAGGAAACATTGGATCTCCCATTTTCTACTATATTGTTAGCATTTGAAGCTGGTACATATGGCTATGTACATGTTTTGTTGATGTTGTTATTGGCTGGAAAACTATTGTTCTATTTTCTGTAAGGTGCTGGGTTGAAAACTAGTTTGCGGTTTTCTGGGAAGGTCCTAGACCTATGTCCACTTATGTTGATGTTCTCTTTCTTCAATTGTCCATGCTCATAGAAAATCCTAGCTTTGTGTAAGGTGGTGTCAAATGTCTTATGCATTTCAAGTTCAATCCTTTCTCAAAAGTTTGGAGGAAGACATCCTAGAAACTGTTGTATTTTTACTTTCTCCTCCTTTATGTATGGCACATCATGGAATAGATCCAGAAATCAGTTAATAAATGCATCCATAGTCATGGAACTCGTCCTCAATTCATGAAACACTTTCACCTTTCTTTCGAAGAACATTTCACACATGTATTTCTCCTAAAACATCTTGCAGAAATTACTCCATCGTATTTATCTTACCTCATCTTTCTTGGTATGCTTCAAGTCTCTCCACCATCTAGCTTCTTTTCCATTATATTATATATTGCTAGAAGGGATTTCATTTTTCTAGGGTAGTTATGAACTCGAAAATATTTGCTCATACCTAGAAGCCATTCTTCAGCTTTCTTCCCTGTGTTTATCTCTACTTCATAGGTTTGGGCCTTTATCTTCATGTACTTTCCCTAGATAGTGTCATCATTTCTCTATTTCTTTCTGCAAGGAGAAAGAGAATCATCACTAGAAGCACTGTGACAATTTCTTTCTGGAGGTTCAAGGGTATTCTCTTCTTTCCCTTCTTCTTTTAGGCTACTATCTCATTTATGATAGAGTTATTTCTTGAACCTATTGGTGGCATGAATGAGTTTTCCCTGCGGGATTCCTCCCATCATGTTCCGCATCAATTCTTCATTGATTGTTTGTTATTCCTTTCTTTCATTCAAATTATCATATCTGAAACTCTGTAAGTCTACTTGGAGACTTTGTATGGTTTTCAATATATCATAATTTAGTTTCACCACCACTACTACTTCTTGGGTGGGCGTATTTAACTTTCCTTGGTGGTTGTTGTCTTCTTCCATGTTCATGATCTGAACTGTTCTTTTAAATCCTGCAATTGCAAATTTTTAATAATAGGAAAAATTTATGTTAGTTAACAAAATTTAAATACATACTTTATTTTATGCAATGAATGTCTAGTACGCCCATTTGGTCTCTTAATGATGAAACTGGGCTCTGATGCCACTTGTAATGTCCCAAATTTTGAATATATATATATATATATATATATTAGGCTAGTTAATTACTACCTGGACTGGACATTAACTTATCTTATGTGGAATGTGTCAAGCTTTGTTCACGGAACTGAAATTTCGTAAGCGGTTCTTACCTTCTCCTAGATGTTTTCCCCAATATAGTTATTAAGGAGAATCTGTAATGTATTTAAGCTACTTGATCTAGTTTAGATGGTTATTTTGTTCATTGATTACTTCTTATCATGTATTTATGTGTATATGTTTTCAATTCATAGCTTACTTACTAGTTATAAGTTTTGTTTACTGGTTTATGGAAAATACTGACTCAACTTGTATTGACAAGGGGTGGAGTGGCAGGACTTGTATCCCTTGTAGGATCACTTGCAGAGGTAACTAGTTTTTACTTGATGTTACAGGGTTTACTTAGTTCGTATTGAACTAATGCATCTCTTTCTTGGTTTTGTGCAGCTGCACCAGGTGATGGAAAACTTGCTATAACAGTTTAAACAAGGACATGCTACCTAAGATGAACTTCTTATTTCTTTTGAAGACAGCCAGACCAAATTCATATCCTAGCAAGTCTGGTTACTATTGTTAGCATTTGCTGTTTTACACTTGGCTGGGTTGGTTTAGACCTATGTCTAATTGGTTATCGTTATTACTTATGGTTCTAAGACTTTATAACTTGGTCCCTATGCTTATTAATTAAAACATATGCTTGGAATATTTTTATGTCCAAAGGTTTGGAATGCTAAGTCTCAACACTTAGCCACGGTGTAATTAAACTTTATAGTTTTTATACAGTATGTTAATTGCATAAGGGACATTCATGGCATAATCCATATTCTATGAGTCATGGCTTATCCTAAGTCAGCGATGCCAATGATGGGGGGTATAATGTGCATGGATTTACAATTACCAAGTCATGATTGTGGATATGAAACTATAAGCAGAGTGGTAAAAATCGGCATTGGTGATGGACAGGGCAATGAAGTAAATGCGCCCTGGGATATGTGGGTCTCAATCCCTAAGCTTGGACTATCGTGGAAGGTTGGGTCAGTTGGGATTTCGTTGGATGAGATCTGTTCGGTTCTCTGCTCTGTATCATGCCGTGAGTTCTGGCTTGCATATTCATTTTGGAAGGTATGCCCTTCACCTGGTTTGCAATGTAGTTTATTGTTTTTTCATCATGAAGAATCGGCATACTTATCACATCTCAGTTCCCTTTGTTTACAGGTAGCAGGGCCTTTATTGCGTGGGTTGTAGGTCTTTCAGGCTATCGACACATTACCCTTCATGGGTAAGCCTTGTATAAAAGAGCCTAAAACTGTTCCTCTACATATGGGTGTTTTGACAAAGATTTAAGTTCGTTGTTTGATGAATGAAAAATTGTGTGGGTTAGGGGTTTCAACTCTGTATAGGTCATTTTGTATAAATGAAAAGAATTGAGAAATGCATAAGCAATTTGAGGTTTAATTTGTTAGGTTTGGGTTTGGGTTTGGCACCTTCGGGCCATGATTACTACGACTCTGCTCTGTAATAATTTTTGGTTGATCGCATTAACTTGTGACCATGATGATTAATGCAGACTCTGCGTCTATAATGTTGGGTTTTGAAAATGGTAGAAGCACCATTTCTTGCAATGGTGCATTGGCATGGAAATACAACTATGTAGTTTTTACTTATAATATAAATTATAGTGGTTAATTGTAATGCATTCGATGATGTGTATCAATCGTGGATATGGTTCTTTCTTTGCAATGTTTGAATCTGTGTAAATTAGGTGTCTGTAATTTAACTTTTCATTTGGGTATTTGACATATTTGTTTGGATTTAGAGTCGTGTCATGGGTGGAAATGGAACTCTTTCCTTTTAGCTTAGCGACTATGTAGATATTAGTGATATGTTGATTTTTATGCTGATTTATGACTCTGTTACTTGGTTGTGCATTAATTTTTTGGGGATGGTCATGAAATGTGGTTTATCCTTGCAAAATGGATGTCATTGCTATGCTAACCTAGATAGTGGGTTTTATGGTTTATGCTACTGGATTATTTCTTTGTTTCTCGACCGTGAGCCATGAAATGATTACATCATAAAAATATTGGGTTTATGCTACTGTGTGGAAATGTTTTGAATACGACTTACAACATTTGTAATTTCTTTGGTATTTTAATATGTGGAAATGTTGACAGGCAACGAAAATGATATGTGGTTTGTTCTTCTTGCATTTAAAGGTTATTAGTGTAGATGGTATATAATAAATACAATCTATTACAACGTTGATAAATTATTTGTGAATCAACCCTTACGGGATTTGATGCTGGTTGTGGTTGGAAAGTAACCCTATTTTTTAAACCATGAGCTCACAGGATTCGATCCTAGGCTATGTGGGTTCTAAATTATGTGTGTGTAGTTTTTATTTTTGCATGAAATCCAAAAGGATTCGATCATGTAACCTCTTGATTTAAATGGTATGTGTTTATGCGTTTTTTTTAGGTTAGGTTGGATTTCTTATGTTATAATCTCTTGATAGATATGATTATGATAATGTATTTTTTGTTAGTTTATAGTATATAGTGTGCTTATAAAAAATGAGTCCATCATGTCTTTAGACCTTAAAGGTATCAATAGCTTAGCTTTGTATTCGATATTCTTGTTTATAATATTATGCATTTAATTTAAATCAAAGTTGTAGGTAATATTTTGGTTTATTGTAAATAATACCAGCCTGCTGGAAATATGAAATCTTCCAGCATAGATAAGATATAGGTTTTGTTTTTTTAATTAGTTCTAGGTTTTGGAACTTGAATTTATATATAGGAAATAAATTGTAGAAATGAAATAGAAAAAAACGATTCAATAGATATCCCTAATGGTGCTTATCTCATCCTGAATAAAATATATTAGTATATCTTAGTAAAATAGAAAAAGATAAACTAACCTTTCATAAAAGAAATATATATGCTAATAAACAATGAGTTTAACCTACAAGTAAACAAAGTAGGAATGCAGAAAAGATAACCTAGCTTATAATAAATAGTTACTAGATATTCATTGAGAATTTAATCTACTCTTTTAATAATAAAACCTCTGTAGTTGCAAGGGAAAAATCAAGAACCTCATACTTGCAACATGAATATGTATCAATGGTTGAAAATCTTGCACACTCAAATACGCAGTATTAACATATTCATAGACAAATCTGACCTCTGTTTAGATAACTGAATAACTTGGGAAATGCCACATTCCACCAAAGCATGACCCAGAACCGTTCCTGGTTTGAATTTGGATCCCCACGAGCTGGTTCCAACATGCAAGTAGCTTAGATATCCTAAGGTAAGGCTTCCCTATCTCAGATATCAAGATCATAATCAATTCTCCTTTTTCCTTCTAGGAAAAATGTTCTCCAAGAACTCTCTTGAGAATAATCATGTAAAATTATGGAATAACAAATAGGTCCCCAAGCCTCTCTTTGGCTTGGGTTTTTATAGGAATACGTTTCAGTCAAAGGGGCAATTAAATCAAGAATCATTTGATTTCTTGATTTAACCTTTTTTATTTAGTTTGAGTAATTTTAATATTGAACTTAGGAACTTTTGACTAGTTCCTATTTGGAATCTTGTAGGTATTTTAATATTTAATTATCATTAGTAATAATAAGAATAATATATGGAGCCTTTCTTTATTTCTTATAGCTATTAGTATTATTACTATGCTTACTCTTTATACATATCATATATATATATATATATCATTTGTTAACATTTTATCCTTAGGTATCATATAGCATGATCCCTAAACATATGACACTTTTTCTTTTAGCTTAGTGACTTTTTTTAATAAGGCCTTTAGGTAGGGGTTAGATGAACTAGGTTAGGCAACTCTTGAAACCTCCTTGCATGTTGGATTCCCTTATATAATATGGTAGTTATTTAGTACTTAATGAGATAGAAAAATTCAAAATTTCATTTAATCACTTAAAAATAAGTAAGATGCGATCAATGTTTTATTCGAGTCATTTTCACTCGACATAATTAATTCTTTTTAGTAACTCCTAGTGCTTATTTAGATCCCATACTCAATGCTAAAAACGAGGAGTTACAAACTTAGTGCAATTCCAAAACTCCTCGCTCAACACTAATGCTAGGATGTACTTGTAGGATACACCTAGGGATACAATGTCCAAGGATCCGATGTTCCAGAGCTTAGGCTCAAAATCAACTTGGAAGGCTTTAGGGCTTATACCCAACACTTCCAATTTATCTTTTCATGTCCTTCAGAGCTTCATGCTCAACACAAACGTATCATAAATCATGTGTTCCAGAGCTTCTCTCTCAACACAATACATCCCTCTCCGCTTAGAACAACACTGTCCCTGGGTTTTTAGGGACTCAAAATGAAATCATGAAACAAGGAAGCGTAAGCATTTCTCATGGTGCATTCATTCTCCAAATTAGCCTCATCGGCCTCAAAGTGCTTCCATTGCATTTTCAACTGGACTATGGTGCACTTCCTGAGATGCGCCTCTCTCTTGTCCAATATATGAAGCGGTTCATGTGCAAAATCCCCTTCAGGTTACACCTGTATTAAGGACCAATCAATCACATATTTAGTATCATAAACATATTTCTTTAATAAATATGCATGGAAAACATTATGGAATCATATGTGAGTAGTTAAATCTAGTTCATATGCCACTGGTCCTCTCTTGGCTAGTATCTCAAAAGGTCCACAAAATATAGTTTCTAACTTACCACACCTCCCCCAAGCTCAACGAGCTTTGTTCTGATTTTAATTTCAAGTAAACATGGTCACCTATGTGATAATCTTTATCTTTTCTTTTCTGATCAGTGTAACATTTTTAGCAGTTTGGTGCTTCTTTAAGGTTCAATTGGACCTTGGTAACCAATTGTTCCAAGTCCTTCAGCAATTCGGGCCCTAACATGAGTCAATCCATTGGGATATCCATAGTAACCGGTGTTCTACACTTCCATCCAGAGAGTACCTCAAAGGGACTCATCTCAATGGAAGCCTCGTCTCCATTGTTATATGCAAACTCTGCAAGATGCAGGTAGTCTTCCCACTTGGTTGGGTTATTCATGACATACATCCTAAACATTTCATCTACAATATGGTGTGCTTGTTATTTTTTCCCATCTGTCTGCAAGTGGTAAGTAGTACTAAAGTTAAAATATTTCTCTAACCCAAAGAATAAGGATCTCCAAAAATTCTCGGTGAACTTAGTATCTCGATCCGAGATGATTGCCTTGGGTATCCCGTGCTATCTAAATATCTCCTTTAAAAATATGTCCGCAATGTGTACTGCATTGTAGGTTGACTTCACTGGAATGAAGTGTGTTTCTTTTCATAATTTGTCATACTACAAATATAGAATCATTTTTCTTCTTACTCTTAGGTAGACATGTGATAAAATCCATACTAATTACCTCCCACTTCCATTCCGGAATGGGTAATGGCTGCAGCAAACCCAAGGGATGTTGGTGCTCAGCTTTAACTAGCTGACGTTATTGACATTTTCTGATAAACATCACTATGTCGGCCTTTAACTTAGGCCAGAAAAAGTGTTTCTTTACTGTGGATATCATCTTTTGATATCCCAGATTCCCTGAGTAGGGTGTCTGATAAAATTTTATGAGGATGTTGGACATGATGTCCCCTCCTTCTGGAAAGTACAATCTCTATTCGAACCATAGTAGTCCTGTTTCGTCTACCTTGTACTCTTTCTTTTTCTGAAACAACCTGTTGTATTGGACCTTCTTGAGGATTTCAACATAGAAAGGGTCAACTCCGTTGGCCCTTCTAATCCTCTTGTGTAAATGAGAATTAGTTTGAATTAAAGTCACCTCATATATCATATGATCCTATTATCTCAAAGCATCATCAATTTTGTTCTCCTTTCCCTGTATATGCTTTAGCTCGAAATGGTACTTGCTAAGGAAATCCATCCATATGGATTTCCTAGAATTTAGATTTGGTTGTTCAAATGAATACTTCATACTCATATTGTCTGTCTTCAGAACGAATTTCTTTACCATGAGGTATTTCCTCCACATCTTCAAGGCATGCATGATAGTTGATCACTCAATATCACGGGTGGGGTAGTTCTATTCATGTTCCTTTAACTTCCACGATTCATAGTAGATCGCATAATCGTTCTCCAAGAGGACTACTTGGATCCCTTCCTTTCTTGCATCTGTGCAAACAACGAAATCCACATCGGGATCCACAATTCGTAGTATCGGTGTAGTCGTCAAAAGTTGTTTAATCTTTTGGAAAATTTCCTGGCACTTGGTCATCCATAAGTACTTTCTTTCCCTGTTTTTCAAAGCAGTCATGGGACAAGCTATTCTAGAGAAGTTCTCAATGAAATTTGTGTAATAATCGGCTAATCCCAAAAAGGATCTAATGTCGGTGACACTAGTAGGGGTAGGCCAATTTTCTATGGCTTTAATCTTCTCTGGGGCCACAACTATCCCCTTCTTGGAGATGATGTGACCCAAGTACTCTATATGTTGGTAACTAGATCACAAGTCAATCTTCGAATATATATTGGATCCTCCTACTTGATCAAACAACTTCTGGATCCTAGGGAGTGGGTATCAGTTCTTGATGGTCATCTTGTTAAGTTGATGGTAATCGATGCACATCTGCATCGTACCATCCTTCTTCTTTACAAAAAGTATCGATGCTCCCCAAGGGGACACACTAGGTAAGATATATCCCATCTCAATCAACTCCTGCAACTCCAGTTTGTGTTCCACCAACTCTGATGTGCTCATTCAGTTGGGGATTTTGAAGCCAAAATTGATCATGGCGTCAGTTCTATGGAAAAAGATAAGTCTCGTTTCGGTGGTAATATTTGGATCTCCTCAGGAAATATGCCTTTGAAGTCTATGAGAACTAGAAATTCCTCGACGTGTTGTTCTCTTTCAGCTTCTATGTCTTGGATGTTAACTGCAAGCAGTTTTTGCAGCCTTCAGTTTTGCAGAAACTTTCTTAGGTATGCCTAGAATATTTATCGGATTCACTTGGCTATCTGTACACAAGATTCACTTGTGCAAGAAATCAAGCATGACAAGGTGTTGTTCCAACCATTCCATGCTGATAAGTATATCATATGGTCCTAAGGGTAGGATGTTCAAGTTTATTCTAGTAGGAAAAACATTCAAGTTTACCTCATAGTCTTTAACTGTTTCAGAAACCTTCCATTTCGTATCGGTGCCTAATTGCACCAGCAAGGGTTTATCATGTTTAACTTTCTCTAGTTTACATACATCGACATTTTTAGGCGATACATAGCTTCAGTAAGCACTGGGGCCAATCAATATTGAAATAGAAGTGTTGGAAACCTTACCTTCTATCTAAACCATGGTAGCCTGATGGTCTTCCTGTCAGTCATCCAAGGCTGCATAAATCAATGGTGTTATAGCTATGAGCTCTATTGTTGGTTCTTCTTGTAACTTGTTCAAGAGTCCATTAGTCTTGTTCCTACAGTCTCGATCATAATGGGGCTCTTGGAATTTCCAACATTTGATTTGCAACAGGGAAACACTGGCTCCGCCATTTTCTTCTGGTTTGTTAGCATTTGGTGCTGGTACATATGGATTTGTACCGGTTTGGTTAAATTTCTTGTTGGTTGGAAAGTTGTTGTTCTATTTTCTGTAAGGTGGTGGGTTGGAACCATGTTTGCAGTTGTCCAGGAAGGTCCTATACCTGTCTCTGCTTCTATTGATATTATCTTTCCTTAGTTTTCCATGCTCATAACAAAGCCTAGATTTTGTAGGGTGGTGTCCAATGTTTTAGGCATGTCAAATTCAATCTTCTCCCAAAAGTTAAGAGGAAGGCATCCTAAAAACTATTGTATTTTCACTTTCTTGTCCTTTATGTTAGGAACATAATGTAACAGGTCCAAAAATATGTTAATGAAAGAATCCATAGTTATGGAACCCATCCTTAGTTCCTGAAATTCATTCACCTTTCGGTCGAATAAACTTTCTGACATGTATTTCTCAATTTTACGAAAATTACTCCATATGATTTCTATTACCTCATCTTTCTTGGTATGCTTTAGGTCTCTCCACCATCTAGCTTATTTTCCATTTAAATTATAGATATATAGATGATCCTTCATCTCACTAAGGTAGTTATGTACTCGGAAATATTTTATCATACCTAGAATCCATTCTTCAGGTTTCTCCCTTGTGTTCATCTCTCCTTCATACATTGTGGATTTTATCTTTCTGAACTCTCCCTAGAGATTTTCATCATTTCTTTGTTTCTTCCTCTAAGGAGAAAGAGAATCTTCACTAGAAGGACTATGGAAATCTCTTTCTTGAGGTTTAGGGGTATGTTCTTCTTTTCCTTCTTCTCTTGTGTTGTTGGCCTGCTTATGATAGAATTCTTTCTTCAACCTGTTGCTTGAATGAGTTGGTTTTCCCTGTGGGCTTCCTCCCATCATGTTCCACAGCAAGGCTTCATTAATTGCTTTTCGTTCCTTTGTTTCAATCAGATTATCATCTTTCAAAATCTATAAGTGCACTTGAAGACTTTGTATGGTTTTCAGTATATCAAAATTTAGTTCCATCACCAATTCTGCTTCCTGGGAGGGGGTATTCAACTTTCCTTGCTGACTATTGTTCTCTTATGTGTTCATGATCTGAACTGTTCTTTTAATCCTACAATTTCAAAATTTGTATAACATAAAATATTTCTATTAGTTAACAAAATATTTAAAACATACTTTATTTTCTGCAATAAATGTCGGTTACTCCCATTAGGTCTCCTAGTGTTGAAACTGGCCTCTAAGACCACTTGTAATGACCCCAAAATTTGAAAAAAAAATTATTAGGCTAGTTAGTTACTACCTGAACTGGACATTAACTTAACTTCTGCAGAATGTGTCAAACTTTGTTTGTGAAACTGAAATGTTGTAAGCTGCTCTTACCCTTTATAGATGTTTTCTCAATGTGGTTTTTATTGTGATTCTATATAATGTGTTTAAGTTATAAGCTCCGACAACAATGGACTATAGTTTTCTTTCTCTTCTATTCATCTCCTTTCAATGTATCCAAAGGGTTCCTTATATCGTGCTTCAATGGCATAATGGAAGGTCAAATCCAAGCAATCTCAAGGCATATGGAAGGCGAAGAGACAAGTGACTCGGATCCACATCAAGGAAAACTCTCAAACTATTTGTCCTTTTGCACACATTCCGATGTACGCGGGTTTGAGGGTCATATCCGTGTATATACATGAGAATAGGTTTAAAATTCATGTATAAAAATAATGCATGTTTTTAGGGATGATATTGGAAACATCAAAGGTACAAAAATGGTCCATGGGGTCTAAAGAGTCTGCAGAGGGACGGGGAAGGCCATAAAGGTGTGATCCACCATGTGTGGTAAAATCAACTGTAACACTTAGCCATATGGTGTTCAAAGTTTACATGTCAGAAGGTATGTGTATATTGAGCCATTCATGGAATATTTCATATGCCATGAATCTTGGCTTAGCAATGTCAACTAATATAATGATGGGGGTCTCAATGTAAAAGGTATTGTCAACACCAAGTCGCGTTTGGCTTTTGGAACTATAGGCATGAGGATATATTTCGATGTTGGTGGTGGATAGGGTGGCAAAGTAAATGCTCCTTGGGATGGGGTAAAATCAAGCCCTAAGCTTGTTCTGTCATGGTTGCATGATTCATTTGGCTCTATGGTGGTTATGCTCTATTCGTCTCTCTATTTTTTGTCCCTGCATGAGGTCTGGTTCACATATGTGCCTTGGGAAGGTTTATTCTTCACTTGGGTTTGCAGCATTGTTTACTTGTTGTTTCAACTAGAGGATTGGTATACTTCTAATGCATTATGGTTCCTTGTTTGTAGGTGACATAGCTCCCAATGCACGGGTCATGGTGACTAGCAGGCTATCAATGAGATACCCTTCACGGGTAAGCCCTGTAACAACAAGTTTGAACTTATAACTTTGCATGTATATCTTGTTAACATAGATTTGAGCTCAGTGTTTGTAATGACGAATGAATGAATGTTTAAGGGTTTCGATTGTATAAGTTTCATTTGTTTTTAAGGAATCCAAATATGCATATGAAGTATTGGGGTTTAAGATGTTTTAGTTTTGTGCCTTCGGGCCATGATTGTCACGACTCTGCTCTGTAATGTATTTTTAGGTTGTATCTTGAATGTATGATTCCATTGGTTAATGAAAAACTCTGTGTTTAGTTTTAATGGTGGGTCTTAATTCATGCAAGTACCATTGCTTGCAATAGTTCTTTGGTTTGGAATCGCGACTATGTAATATTTGTTAATAAATGATTGTGGGTATGAATGTAGGCATTCACATCTAGGGTTTATTCATAGGTATTGTCACTAAATTGGAAAAGTTGTGACTCTATGTATATCATTGTTTGTAATTAAATTCTTGTTTTGACATTTAAAAGAGTTGGTTTAGCTTATATCCCTTCCATTGCTGGCAATGTCACTCTTTCCCATTTGCGACTGTGTAATGTAATGGTGAATATGATACATTTTGTTTAACTGTGATTTAAATTTGGGGATGTTCGTGAGCCTTGGTTTAACATTGCGATAAGGATCTGATAGCTATGACAACGTAGACAGTAGGTATTTTTCTCATGCATTATGTTGATGGATTTTCCTTTGCTTCTCGGTCGTGAGCCTCAAATTATGATTACAATGTGTATATTTTCTATTACTGTGTGGAAATGTTGACACGAAAATGATTTCGAGTTATGGTTAATTCTTCTTGCATTTTCATGTTGTTTAGAAAAGATTTAGGTCAAACATTTGTAAGTTAATTCAGCGTTGATAAAAGTTGCAATTCAAATCTTATAGGATTTAATTCCTGTTGTGATCTTGTTGTAACCTTTGATTTTAAGCCTTGAGCCCACAGGATTCGATCCTAGGCTGCATGGGTTTAAAGTGATGTGTGTGTGGATATTTTGATTTTGGGTATGAACATCAACAGTATTTGATCCTGTAATAATTTATGGATATGATATTTGATAAAGAATTTTGTGATTCGGTTTTATTTGATTTCTTGTGTTAATGGTATATAATATGGTTATGATGTATGATGGAATCGTTCCTATAGATGTAATATCTCAAATTTTGGACCTAACACTTATAGGAATGTGTGTATTGATTATGATCATTATCTTGATGTTTTATTTTTATATTGGGCTAAATACCCCACTGCATATGAACATGAAGATTTGTTTTATATATTGGGCGTAAGACAATTATTGATGATATATGTATATGCTTGTTTGTGTTGGGCATGGACCCTGAAGCACATGATTGATATGATTTTTTGTGTTGAGCAAGGAGATCTGAAACACTTGAGTGATTGACGATTTGTGTTGAGCGAGAAGATCTAGAGAACATGAGTACTTGCCTTTCTGTTGTGCAAGAACCTCTAGAACACATGAAAATATAATTGGTTGTGTTGGGAATAAGCCCTAGAGACTTCCATGTTGATATTGAGCATAATATCTGGAGAATCTGATCCTTGGCCATTGTATCCCTAGGTGTATCATACAAGTACATCCTAGCACTAGTGTTGAGTGAGGAGTTATGGAATTGCACTGAATTGTAACTCCTTGTTAAAGCATTGATTATGGGCTCTGGTAAGAGCTAGGGGTTACAGAAAATAATTTAATAACTTTCGAGTGAAAACGGCTTGAGAAAAATATTGATCTCATCATACTTATTTATAAGTGATTAAATGAAATTTTGAATTTATGTATTCTCATCAAAGTACTGAAGAGATACCGCATTATACGAGGGAAATACAACATGCAAGGATGTTTAGAGTTTCCTAGCCTAGTAGACCTAAACCATCTACCTACTTTACCTTAATGAAGAAGTGCCATTAAGTCTAGGGATCATGGTATATGATGCTCAAAGACAAATGTTAACAAAGTGTTATATTATTATGTACTTTATACATGGTATGTATAAATAATTAAATATATTAATAATATAAATAAATGAAAGAAAGAAAAAAGAGAATCTCCATCAATTATTATTTATTATCAAAGATTAATAAATAGTATAATGTCTATGAAAGACCAACTAGGAACTAGTAGAAAGTTCCTAAGTTAAACTATTAATAATTACCCAAATTAATTGAAAAGATCTAAATCACGAAACCAAGGTTTCTTGATTTAACTGTCCCTTTGAATGAAAAGTATGTTTATAAAGACTCAAGCCAAGGAAAGGCTTGGGGTTCTGATTTGTCATTAGAGGAGTCATTTTCTGCATGTCTTGCTCTCAAGTAATTCTTGGAAAACATTTCCCTGGAGGGAAAAAGGAGAATTGATCCAGATCTGATACACCAGATAGGAAACCCTACCTTAATATCTCTAAGCTACTTTCATGTTGGATTCCAGCTCAGGGGGATCCATATTTAAACCAAGAATGGTTACAGATCATGGTTGGGTGGAACGTGGTAGTTCCTAAGTGATTTGGTCATCAAAAAAGAGGTCATATTTGCATTGAATTGTTAATGCTGGTTATTTGAGTGTGCAGGCTCAGCCATTAAAAGAGATTGAATTTCAGGTATGATGCCCTAGACTGTCTATTCTATTTTCTAGATTGATTGTTGGATATGCTAGGTAAATGATTTCAATGCATCTCCTAACCCTATGTGTTTGATTCTCTGGTTAGAATCTGCTAGGGTTTGCATTTCTTAAATATTAACCTTAGGCTGCAAATTTTAGCATATGTTGTATCTTACCAGGATTGTACCTTTAAGTTTCTTTTTGTATTACTTCAGTACTCAGATTATGTTAACTGTAAACTAGGGTTTGTTTCCAATAAATAAGTAATCATTTTCTAGGATTTATTACTCTACTGACATATTTCATTTGTCAGCAGAGGCTTGTTTAAATCTATTTCAAAACTAGTTCATAAGTAGGCGTCATATACTTATATATAAATACTAGCTTCAACCTAGAGTACCAATAAAATAACTATGATAGTATCCATCGAATTATTAACAGGAGTAAGTAAACCAGAATACTAAATATAAGTATTTATTATAAGAACTAGAATATAAATTAAATCAACTAAGAACATACTGTAATTAAATCAAAGATTAAAATAACCATTATTGACCTTTCAAGGTCTGCCCCATGAAATACAAACTAATATTAAAACATTGCATTTAAATCAACAACATCATAATTAAATGAATAGAGGAGGCATCGTGACCATCCATGTGGTCCTTTATCGAATCGCATATCACATATATATATAAAAGAATACATAGTTCTATTTAATCTATCATAAATTCACAACATTAAAGGAATAGTAATTCAAATCTTGAATTCCAACAGAGGTCATGACTGTGACCCTATGGGTTCACAACCCAAATCGCAGGCCTCCGTAAACAACCAAATTACATAACTCATCAAACAATACATAGAATGAATTAAACAAATATATCATTACACAAGAATCATTCCTTGTATTAAACAATGTCAAAATCATATTATAAATCCAAGTATTACAAATGGGGACAGGAATTGAATCCTCTGGGTATACAAGCCCAACCCTTTTATATAAATCAAAATAAAACTTATCACAATTATCCATGCACAGGATTCAAATCCTGTGGCTATCAATTTCCAAGGCCACGCTATACATTAAAGTATGTAGGCTACATACAATAGAAGCAAAGCTATTAATTAAACAATTACAAATCATTAAGCTACAGCGAGGTCGTAAGACCCTATTTCCTACCAATGTTGTAAGCACATCCTTAGCCAAAACAAATATTACATAGTTCATTTAAAATTCTAACCACAGTGATGAAGGCCATCATGGGCTTGCACCCCTGGCATATACATAATCTACATTATATACTAAATCCACGAAATTTCTAAATCAGTAAAACAACCATTGAAACCATGCGTAGCATTCACCCAAGTCACGGTATACAATTAAAGATACACAGTCTGAATATAATAATGACTAACTATGTTAACGATTTCACCCCACAAGATTTAGCAACGAAATGTAAACAGTAATAAAACACAATGAAGCTATCGTAGCAATGATAGGAAAGGCTCAAGCCTTTTACGGCATGGCCTCACCCAAATGATAAATACATAGAGCCTGTGAGAAACACGATTTTGCTCCATGGTCAAAGCTATCACCATTAAATTTAAAAACCAAGGTCTGTGCAATACAAATCCTGAAGGCGAATTCAAACCCCACAGAGAACCCCAACATCAAACGACGAAACACCATGCAGACAGGCTAAGAGACAACAAGTGCAAGCTTGTTGGAAAGGCTTACCCTGCATTTCTCTCACAATCAAAACCCCGACAGAGCGGGAGCCATGCTGCTCATCACCACACTTCAGCACCTGCAACCAACCATTGAAACTATGAGTTAGAGTATGGAAATGATGGAGGTTTCAAACAAAAACTAAAACACAGGCATGAAATCCCAAAACAAAGCTCACCTTCTAGGTCTGAAGTTCGCCTCCATTATCCTCTGTGTAAAGCCAAGAAAAACCCCAAAAGGAAAATGAAATGACCAAACCATCGTGAGCCAAGACTAAGGGAGGGTTGCCATGAAAACCAAGGTGCATTAATGCCACCAGCTGGTTTCCACCACCAACGCCAAAACCCACTATGCCATAGTTTGGTAATGTCGAAATAATGTTAGTCTCCACCCACCATGAAATCATTAATTCCCATTGTATATGGTCCAAACCATATGTTATCTCACCACCCCAAACCATATCGTAATATTAATACATTACAAAGTTTATGTTATAGCAAGGTTACTATATTGCATAGTTAAGGTTAGTGAAAAGTCCAAGTATGGCATGCACTAGTCCTAAGTCAATCCTCAAGGATTAAAAACATAACAACATATAAATCACAGGCTTAAAATCCTTAACTTGATACAATGTGAATTGTCCTAAGCTTAATTCTTAGTGAACATGGCATATGTAATATGCCATGTTAACATTTAACCCTCATAAAATCAAAGGTATGGTTTTTAAAGCCACGAACATAACCTGCAATAAGAAACACATAAGAAATGTAAATAAGATTTAATAAAATAAACATAGAATGATACCAAGATGTAAAATGACAAATTACAAAACCATAATGAAGCATAACTAATGTACATGAAATTTAGCAGTGATAGCTAAATTGACGGAAATAGTATTTTACCTAGTTATAATTCTGAGACGGCAAGGAACCAAAGTCAACGAGTAGTATGTTTTTTAGGATCAAGACCTTCAGTACTCTTTAAACAAGACCCCGTCGCAAAGTATGAACTGCATGTGAAGTAAAATAGGTGCCTTAGTTCATAGAACTAAGTAAGCCTATGAAAAATTAAACACCTTTACCTCTCAAACCGTCATGGGAGAATGAGTCTCGCCACTCTGCCCACTTTGTTTCCACAAACAAACTTAAGTTAGGACTTTACAATTAACAAGTGCGACTATGCAGAAAAGAGGAAGTACTTAAATCCAGTAACGACACATAAGTGACAAAAGTATAAACATAAGACTAAGCAGTAAAACAAAAGTACGACATCGTAAGTAAAATACATTGATAATAATGACTGAAATTAAGTTACATAACGTAAGAACAAATTACGAGTAAACAGTGGTACACAAAGTGTACGATATAGTTCTGCAAGTGAATAATGTTCCATCTAGGTAGTTTTTACTAGCCTATAATTTTTTTTTCAATTTTTGTGGAAATTATAAGTGGAATCACAACCTAGTTTCAATACTAAGAGACCTATGGGTGTACCAAGAAATCACTGTAGAGAAAATAAAGTATAATATTAAATTTTGGTTACTAACAGAAATTTTTCTTGTTATTAAAATTTTTTGCAGTTACAGGAATTTTTACAGGAACAATTCAGATTATGAACACTAAGGGAGATAACAGTCGACAAGGCAGAATGAACACCCCCACCCCAGAAGGAGAAGATAGTCTGAATGAAAGAAAATAACAACAATCTATAAACAAAGCATTACTAAGAAATATGATGGTAGGTAGCCCGCGGGGTAAACCTACCCAGTCCACAAATAGTTCCAAAAGAGAACCGTACCACAAATGGGTCAACATCCCAAGAGAAGGAGAAAAATACGAATGGACCCCTGAAGCACCAAAAGGAGATCATCACAGTCCTTCCAGTGATGACTCTCTTTCTCCCCGAAGAAAGAAGCAAAGAAGAAACGACAGTCTTCAGGGGGGAGTTTTGAAAAATAAGAGCCCCGACTTATGAAGGTGATGTAAACACTGGGAAAAAGGCTGAAGAGTGGCTTCCAGGCATGAGTAAGTATTTCCAGGTTCATAACTATTCAAGTGAGATGAAGGCTTGGTTTTCCATCTATAACTTAAATGATAAGGCAGCAAGATGGTGGATGGATTTAAAATACACCAAGAAATATGAGCTACGGGAAGTACGATGGGATACTTTCCCAAATATTTTCCAAGAAAAATATATGTCGGAAAGGTTCTTTGACTGAAAAGTGAAAGAGTTTCATGAACTATGCATGGGATCCATGACTATGGACATATTTATTAACATATTTCTAGATCTGTTGAATTATGTACCATACATCAAAGAAGAAAAGGTAAATATCCAACAGTTCCTATGATGTCTTCCTCCTAGTTTCTGAGACAGGATTGAATTTGGCATGCCTAAGACTTTGGATACCACGCTACACAAAGCTAGCCTCTGTTATGAGCATGGACAACTAAGGAAGGAAAAAATGAACCGAAACTAAGACAAATATAAGAAATTCTCTGATAACCGCAAACCTGGGTCCAACCCACAGCCATACAGAAAGAAGAATAACATCTTTCAAGTGAACAAGAACTTTAATAGATCTAGTACAAAGCCTTATGTACCAGCTTCTAATGTTAACAAACTAGTAGTAAGTGGAGACAATGCTACCCCACTATAGATTAAGTGCTCAAAATGCAATGGGCCCCATTATGCCCAAGATTGTAAGAACAAGAATGGTGGGGTCTTGCACAACTTACAAGAAGAACTAACTATTGAGGACATAACTGAACACCCTAGTTTTATGTAACATTGGATGGCCGATAGGTAGATCATCAAGCTACAATGGTTGAGATAGAAGGTAAGATATCGAATGCTTCTATTTCAATATGTATTGATCCCGGTGCATGCCCGAGCTATGTTTCACCTAAAATTGTTGATGAATGCAAACTAGGAAAAGTAAAACATGATAAACCTTAGCCGATCTAGTTTTCCACAGGTACGAAATGGAAGGTTTCAGAAATTGTTAAAGAATGCTAGGAAAACTTGAATGGTTTTCTTACAAAAGTAAACCTGAACATCCTACCTTTAGGATCATACGATGTACTTATCGACATGGATTGGCTGGAACAACACCATGCCATGCTCAATTGTTTGCACAAGTCTATATTGTGTACTGATAGCATAGGGAACAAGTGAAGGTTCAGGGAATTTCAAAGAAAGTTTCTATAAGACAAATATCTGCCTTACAAGGGAAGAAATGCATTAGGAAATGCTACAAGTTGTTTGCAGTAAACATCCGAGACTTAGAGTCTGATAGGGAACAACGGATAGAAGACTTCCATGTTCTTGAAGAATTCAAGGATGTGCTTCCCAAGGAAATCCCTGTATTACCTCCGAAACAAAACCTAGACTTTCCCATCAAACTAACCCCAAGATCAGTTCTGGCCTCCAAAGCCGCTTACCGCATGAGTGCACCTAAGTTGGTGGAACTTAAACTACAGTTGCAGGAGTTAATAGATAAAGGGTATATCCGACCCAGTGTGTCTCCTTGGGGAGCACTGATGCCATTCGTAAAGAAGAAATATGGTACGATGCAGATGTGCATTGATTACCGTCGGTTGAAAAAAATGACTATCAAGAACTGTTACCCACTCCCTAGGATTGATGACTTGTTCGATCAAGTGGGAGGATCCAGAATATTTTCAAATATTGATCTGGGATCCGGGTACCATCAGGTACGGTTTTGCGGTGAGGATATTCACAAAACCTCCTTTCATACAAGGTACGGGGGCTACGAGTTTGTAGTGATGTCATTCGGGTTGACCAATTCACCTGCGAACTTTATGTGTATGATGAACAGCATTTCAATAGGTATCTGGATAAGTTTGTCTTATTCTTTATAGATGACATACTAGTTTATTCGAAGAGTAAATAAGAGCATGAAGAACACCTTCGCGTAGTGCTACCACGGGGTCTTCACCTAGTGAAACCATGCCATAGCACGTTCGTTCGTGGCATATGAAACAATACCCCTATTTTAAAAAAATATTGTAAAATACCTCTCAAAATCATTTTCTTTAAACCCCTCCTCATATGCCTTTCCAATTTTAAAAAACCCCTATTTTCACTATATATTGCATGTATCCAGTTTTTCATTTACATTTTTTATACCCCTTTATATTTCTACCTAGTATATTGACATGATACCCCACATGCATTATACAATGCACCTTTCTTATTTTAATGTATATTGTGGATGCACATTACTTCACCCATAGAGATCACATTCATTTCCTAAATTAACACTAGTTTGTCATTTTTTTCCAGGTTCCTACACAAGATCAAATCTTAAATCAAAAACATACAATGTGAAAAAGTTCAAATCAAAGTGCTAGCTAGGGATAACAAGTGGATGACCTCCAACAGGATTAACATTGATAGTGTGTTAACTACACATATACAACAAATAAATTTTTTTCCAGGTGCCTGAAAAAGATCAGAGCTTAAGAAGAAAACATACAACGTTGTCTTTAAAATTTTGTAACATTGCATATAGAGTGTACCCCTATCAAGACATTATTCAATGGTCACATACTCATCATGTCTCACATAAAAACTCCAAAGTTTAAAATGATTAACTGTTGATGAGGATGGACGTTCAAAAACCCATTGGCAGCAATTAAATACTTGTATCGGCATTGTCTTCTAAAATGTATTTTTTAAAAGGTATTCCAGTAAATTCACATTCCAAATCTGCTAAAACTCTTCACAAGTTTCGTTATAGTTGGGTTCTAGACCAATTCTTGGCTAACTTTGAAAGCTTGATGCCATAATAATTTTTAGGTTAGCTTGATAAACAACATATTGTCTATTTATGACATCAATTGCTAGCCACATACAATTCCACATAAAATGCAGGTAAAGTGATATATGGCCAAATACTGAACTAGATGAGGGATTGGATGCTCAACGTAGCATCCAACCAAAATCAATATCCATGAGATTTAAAAAACACATTTATTGTCAGTTGCATCTAGCTGAAGTAATCGTGAGAGTATTATCCTCCCGATCCAAGATCAATTTCCTCAAGTGACATGTTGAGCTCTTAATGAGTATATTGTTGTATTGGCCTTGAGCCCTGAAGAATCCAGTTCACCCTGGGTGCCATCATCCAAATGAGAAGTACCTAGTGGATTTCCTTGGGGATATGTATTGCACAGAACAAAAAACAAATGCATTTACTATATGGCATGTGGTCTCTCTATGAGTAATTTATTACAATGTCTCTCAGGCTCTTCAGTGGTAGAAAAAGTCCTGAATTTTCTCATAGTTTGCAGGGATGTTTAGACTTGAAGAGTCGATATGCAAGATGTGTAATGAAGGCATAGAAAGTGATACCATATGGATATAATTGACCAATTAATATCCATTTGACAAACAATTATTTTCATTTTCTATTGAGAGTCAAGACTGCCTTAACTTAAAACAAAGAACTAAATCCTTAATAGGCTACCATGCCATAGCTTCTAGAACTGGAAGTCTATTTTTCGTTGAATCCTGCTCCAGCATTTGCACAAGCTACAGATGAAGCTAACATGCGTATTGTAAAGGAAGAAATATTTGTGGATGCTTTTAACGTTACCTTGTAGTTATGTGAGATGAAAATCATTATTCCACAGTGCACATAATTCAGTAAAACAAATTGTTGCATCATAGTATAAAGTGACCCTAAATAATACAAAACATTGTAAAATGAACGTTTATGTGATCATGCCCTCTATTGTAAAATTAACTTTTATGTGATCATGCCCTTTTGGAAAGATGACCCCAGTTTTCATGACCTTAGATAATTAAATCCCCCATGCATTATTTCATTTTTAATCTTGATATAAGGAACTAAACCTTAAGTTTGGTTGGGAAATTCAAGTGGTTAATCTTTGAGCTTCATGCAAGAGGTCTTGGGGTCTATGTTTCATACTATTCATCTTTGTCATATTCCTCGCTCTATGTCCCTATCAGATTAAGTACCATAATTAGCATTGACATGTTTACAATGGGTACTATCTGTAAAATGTGAGAAAGTTTCCAAGAAGTACCATCTACAAAATGCAAGGAAGTACTCCAAAGTTTTCCAACAAGTTATTCCTTGATAAAAAGATAAGCTCAACCAAAATTGACATTATCAAAATCATTACAAATTCACAAAGGAAAAATAACAAATTTCTAACTTAAACATGGTATGAAGATTTACAAACATAAAAGGAAATTTCCATTTGCACTTAGATGTAAAACAAAAAAATTACATGTAAATCTTTCATTAAGAAAAATACTTTGTATAGAAAGGCACAAGAGCTCTATAACATTGTACAAGTTAAATTAATTTTCCAATTGAGCCATGAATCACTCTCCATCCACCAAGATTCCATTCTCACTGATTTTCTCTTTTCATAGGGACAAAAGTCAATCCGTCCTTCATAAAAAATTAGGTCTTTAACAAGCTTAAAACCCTTATACTTAATTTCCTCCTCAATCTTGATCGTGTGAATCCAGTCAGTTTATAACTTAACAATAAATAGCAAAACCAATGTTACCTAATCTTTGTCAAAAACAATTTTGGATCACTTCTAATAATTTGAGTGGTCAAATCTTAAGTGCTACACTCTCCATCAGTTTTCTATAGAGATGGTTTTGAACATGTCCATTATTAATTAATATGGGTGTATCATATGCCAATAGTGATCCAAATGATACTTTCCAATCACAAGTATGATTGAAAAATCATCTCTGCAAGTTCCTGCAAGAAAGAAATGGGTAATAAATATTTTGCAAGACATTTTCTTGGAGCTAATAATTGGTTTCCAAAAGAATCACAAATGCCAATCCATAAAATGATCCATAAAATCTTACCTGTTCCTCTGATGTGAGAGAAGGTTCACCCCACTATATCAATTTCTTCTCAAGTTATTCAAATCTGATACTATCTTCCTGTAAAAGAACATGCACAAAACAGATTAAAATTTTAATTAGGCATCAGGATCCACAGTCATGAAAACTACATTCTACATGAATGATGAAAAACTCAGCTCAGCAAACGACTCAGAGAGGTTGGAGAGTAAGAGTATGACTCAGACTTACCAACAACTCACAAAATTTCATTCAAAAACTTTCCTAAGTTTATTCAGGAATACAAGTTATACTCGCGACTTTTTCAAAAGTTGAGATAAATTGACTCATCCCAGTTTTGGCACCAAGTTGGGTACAACCAGCTAGTCCAAGTTTTTCTAATATGTTCTACGTATCTCATAATGATGTAGACATGATTTAGAAAACACTTAAAAATAACAACAGAAATATGAAATGGGTTGTAGTCACCTCAATTGATACTCCCAATTTTGAATCAAAGGATTCATAATGCTTTCGAATAGGCTCTGTTAATGTTCCATCCTGCACAGTAAGCATAGAAAGAATATAAGGGGAAAGGAAAACATTATCACGAAGATTATTATATAAGAAAAAGTAAAATCCTAAAAATACATTAGGCAAGAATATAGGTTTACCTGCAGCAGCTGAGCTGCATTTCTCAATCCTCTTGCCAAAGTGTCCATCCCTGATATATGAGCAATGAACAGATCTTCTACATCAACACTTTCCCTATGTTTGTGTCAAAGAAATTTCAAACATAGATAAGTTTGATATCACTTTGCACTACATGTAGCACATTGGACAATACAACAACATTATAAACCATAAACTAGAACCAAACATGGCACTCTCAACCTTTTGTACTGTCTATGAAGGGGAGTATACTAGCGTTTTCCAGATTTTTTTACTATCCTATGCAAGCACCTCTTATAGTTCATGTTTATTTCGTTTGCTCAAGAAAAAGCATAAGAAACCAGAGCAGGTTTTTACTCAATTGACCCAACTTTTGACCTTGTTAAAATAATGAATGGGTCTTCAGGTAGTGATAAGTCGAGATCATGAGCACATCCAATGACCATGAGCATAAGGCACGTCCAACTAAAGTTTAAAAAGTGTTATTGGAATATTAACACCTAGGGGGTAGCTTGAACTATGAAATTCATAGTTCTAATCATAACAGGCCAGTATAAAAAAAAACTCATCCATTCATGCCATCAAATGGGATCTGTTCTTTAACTACAGTGGTGAACATCGGTTGGATGTCTTGAACATGTAAATCTTTTATGGCTGGCCACAATTAGGAATGTATAAGTTGATGACTTCCAAAGTTATAGTGGTAACATTTGAATGTCTTGAATGCACGAATATTTTGTGGTTGGTCGTAATGAGGAATGTGTAAGTTGACGACTTCCAAAGTACTTACAGTTTTGCATCAAAGTTGAAACCACCTGGTGCAAGCCCACCGTGAATAAAAGGTAAAGATGTTGTGTAAGTAGGATTTTACAATTTTTATGACATTCATAAACATGAAAGCAATTAGCTACTTCTCTGGATAAAAAGAAATTAAAGGATTACATTATTGATAGCAATCAACATGATCAAAGTTGATGCACTAATATCTGTGAGAAATTGATCAGTATCCCAACCTAGACATGTTGAAAACAAAATATAAAATATTTTCTCACAAAGGGATGTGATCCATTATTTGAAAGTGGAAAACTTATTAATTCAATCAAACAAAATAGGACTATAAGCCCCATTACCTGTTTGGGCATCTCCAGTGTTTGCGTCAATATTACCAAGCATCCCATAAATTTGTTCCATTTTCAGCTCGTGATGACAGCTGAAAAAATTCATCGTATATTGATTCCCAAAGATATCATCCATTTTAATACTGGACTGTAAACATTCAGAAATAAACATATACTTTGGTCCCTAGGAGAAGTCACAAGGAAATAAAACTATAAGGGGTGGATAACTGACATACTTTACACTGACTTTACGAGAATCCAATGACATTAGAATTATCAGTTTGATAGAACATTTGTGGGAAGTTTTCTTACCTATGCCCAGAGAGGCTTGCATGGCTGCACTCAATGTTCAGTTTAAAATAATTTGGATTGCAGACCAGCCATGTCAAATGCATAAATTGATTAGCAATTTAGCAAGTAAAAACAATACATGTTAGAACTAAAAAAAGCAATTTCAAGAATCATTCCCAAACATGGTTTACAGGAGACTGCAAAAATACAAGGAAAATCATGAATCTATGAGACAAGGAATATGACCAAACACAATCCCTTAATATGCACATGATGGTGAAAATCCAAAAGTCCAAAGAAATGCCACCAGAAAACATCCAAGGCCAAATTCCTTGCAGGACAAGAAATGGCTTCATTTTGTAATAAAAAACTATAAGAACTATGTACATGCAATATTTTGTAGTATTAAAGTGTGGTTTTAAACAGACATCAGCAAATTCCAACCATATCAAATGTAGTGCAGCTGGAAAATTGATGTTACAAAAGAAAAGAATGGCAGTCCCTTCTAAATTACATGAATTCATTAATAAAAAAAATCAAATGTGCAGTTGTAACATCAAGGGGCATGGTCATCACCAACCACATATGGAGAGACCACTTTCCTAGGTACAAAATCAATCTTTGTCACCTAAATGTAAAAATAAAAGGTTCTCAATTGCCCAAATCAGAAAATAAGATTATCTAGATACCAAAACAAAGAGAAAGGACAATGCAATTTCTTAGTTTCCATATTCAGAAAATAATACTATCCAACTATCTAAACAACAAGAAGAGAAAACAAGATTCTTTATGACCCAACTCAAGAAACAAGATCCTTCAACTACCCAATTCAGAAAACAAAGATTTTTCAATGAACCTTTCAAAGCTTTTGTTTATTTATTTCATGGAACCACTAGGTGCAATTACAACAGTACTGAACTTGGCACGAGAAGGTATCATTACAACTGTGTCCAGAAGGAACCTAGGCACAGGATCTTGTAATGACCTGGTCGGAAAGACCGTGATCTTGGTAGCACAAACATAAGAAATCAATATTTCTACCTTACATAATACATAAAAAGGGCTACACAATATCTCAATGATACAAACGAGAGAAGCAAAACTTCCCTGTGAAACAACTTAAGAAAACAAGACTGCTATTTGGACCAACAACAAAAAGCTATATTTTTCCCAAAATATCAAATAAAATGAACCTTAAATTTATACCTTTGTGCTTGTAAAAGTAAGTCTGCATCATAAGACAAAAATGACACAAAGAAAAGTCTGAGAGAGATAGAGAATGAATTAAAGCAAATATTATATCAAAACAATAATCCCACCGTGGAGGTTTTGCTGCATGTTCATAGCCCATGGGGGGGGGATCTTGATGGAATCAGAGGTCAGAATGAGAGGTGAATAATGTTTGGACTCTTTGTAGCTTCGTAGTGATTCAAGAAACTATATTTCACCTACTTGTTTGAACTCTTTATCGCTTGAGCTTCATCTAAAACCATATACTACCATTTAACTCACCTTAAGTACTTCTCATCAGTTACAAGGAGTTGGTAACTTGTGACAAGTATATGAGAATATGCTTCACTAAAGAATGAACAAAATCAAAGCAGCTTCACATAACATGGCATTTATTATCAACAAAAGAAAACTGTCAAAAGAAAACATGTTTTATGGAGATATATCGAACATATGGATTGGAATTCAACCATGTGAAGAACATGAAAGGTGACAAGTACTACCTTCAATAAATTCATTTAGGATTTATATTTTTTCTAAGTACAATTCGATCATTACCCCAGTAAGGGAGATAATATTATATACACCTAGGACCAAAGATCTAGTATTGGTGATACATGAGAATATGGCAATATTCCTAGAATAAAGTTCTCAAAAGAGAACTTAAGGAACTCATCACAAAATGGTATGATATAAAATAGAAATAAAAGAAAGAAACCAACATAAGAATCTCAAAGAAAGGAAATAACATGAACCACAACTATGCTTCAGTTTAAACACATTTTTTTAAGATTAAAATAGTTTTATATATTTAATAGTTTGGTTTTACTTACAAAAAATATACCAATCTTTCCATCGAGGTTATGTTAAGATGATGTTCTTCATGAAAATTTATCAAACTGAAAGTAGCTTTCCACAAGAAATCCATTCACATCATGAACATGCAAATTTTTATTTAGAAGTAGTCATTACTATGACTATATTTACAACAATTTAATGATAAACCCAATACTAGAATGATTTAACCTATAGGCCACAAAATGTTTGACTGATTTAATTTCTAGGTATTGTGAGACTTTTAAGAATTGTCTCAGATTTAGATTTTAGAGATTTTGTAACCTTTTAGATGATATGGTTGCAAATTCCTCTAATTTCCGTGGAGGATCCTGTAGAAATTTCCCAAGGATCTCAACATAATTGTACATTCAATTGAAGTTGAATTTTTGCATTTAATGGAAGCTCCTTCAAAAGGCACACAAAATCCTTTTTGAAACTAGTTACCATGGAAAACGTCCTACAATATATTTTAACACAGTCATGGTGCAAGCCTACAGGGATGCAATCTAACTCAGCACACAACAAATAGAATTGGAAGCACATAATGAAAACAAGGAAGCAATTGCACAAGAACAAAGGATGGAAAGCTTGACCAGTCTAATAAAATTTAAAACCTTCAAATCCTAGATGTGACTCTCAAGCATTCAAAAATTAAAATTACTTATTGGTTTCAGTGTCATCTAGATTAATTTTCATAGCATTAAATCAAGAACCTTAAAAAATTTAGAGTGGGTAAATCAAGAACCCTAGACATGAAATTTTGCAGAGACGGTTTTTTTTACCAAATATATTTTAAACAAGCAAACTTCAAAACAAAAAATTCCATGTAATCCTTATTGCATGTCAGGATTAGAAAACATATAAAAACAATATTTGGCGAAGGACAGTGACAAACAATTTGCAGTCCACAAGATGATGAACTCAACCACTGCCAAAGATGAAAATACAAAGTAAGAATAAGAACCTATGACATCACTCATTCTCCATTACTCATTTAGCATAAATGTTTCCATCTCCTAGCTACCAACCCTATCTAGTTTACGCCAACTCTAATCGTATTCCCTGGTTACCTACAATGATGTCCAAATTTAATCATGCTTTAATGTGATAGAATTTTTACTCTAACACCATTGATGTTATAGCTGATTTTACCACTCCAAGTGAATCACACTTGTATGGCCTTCCCTTGTCCCTTTGCAGACTCCTTAGACCCCTTGGACCATTTTTTGTCCTTTGATGTTTCCTTAACCATCCCTAAAAGCAAGTGAAAAATGATACACGCGAATTTTAAACCTATAATCGCATATATACGCAGGTTTGACCCCTAAAACCACGTACATCAGGATGTGTGCATAATCCAAATCCTTTTGGAGTTTTCCATGACATGGATCTGACTCACTTGACTCCTGGCCTTCCATATTCCTTGAGATCGCTCAGATTCGACCTTTCATTACCCCTTTGAAAATCTATATAAGGAAATATATGGTACATTGAAGGCATAAGAGAGAATTGAGAGCAAAGAAGCTATAGTCCATTGTTTCCAGAACTTGTGATTGAGTCTGCATCCCTTTGTCCCTTGGAGCACTTTTGTGTTCTTCCCAAGCTTTCCTTTTGCTTGTGAGCTTGCTATCGAGAGATGGAGGATTGAGGTGGTGGAGGCCCAAGTGGGGGATTCAGTTTCTCCAATTCGCAAACATGCTGATAGAGGTTGTATCCATTGTAATCTCTAATTTTATATTAATAGAAATATTTTTTCCTGTCCAATAATGTATGTTTGAATGAATATTTTATCCATGGATGTTTTCAAATGTTTATACATTGTTGATTATATATGTTAGAATAGATCTAACACCAATATATATAGTATGCTTGTATTGTTTACTTGTTGTTGAGGAAGTAATATATCAATTCAAGCTGAAGTTGGAAAGCTCAACGGGGATCTACTTCAACCGTCCAGAATAAGGTATGAGGTCTGATCCTTTAGTGTTAGATATTTAATTTCTATTGCATATTGGAAAGGATTGATTTCTGGAGTCAAGCTCTCTGTTTTGGTACCCCAAGCCATAGGAATTTCTCTCCGTAATAGAATTGGCGACTCTGCTAGGGATGTTCCTTGTTTTTATTTGGGGTTTGCGGACACAATGGGCTTGATATTCTTGACTTTCTCTTTGTTTCTCCTTGTTTCTGTGTTGCATTTTATAGTATGTTCATCCATAGACGCTCCCCTTTATTGGTTTGACCCTTAGCCTACTTTTTACCACTGCCTTCTCTGTATACGTAGGTTTTTGTCCAAAAGTCACGTACATACGCGGATTTTTGGCCAAAAGTCGCGTATACATGCAATTTTTTGGCCAAAATCGGCGTATACAGGTAGCTTTTTGGCCAAAAGTCACGTATATATGTAGCTGTTCTTTAAACAGTCGCGTACATCATCCCTTTTGGTGAGTTTGATGTTGTGGTAAGTTCTTGGGTGGGTTGTGAGTGTGGTTGGGTCTTCCTTGGGTCTGATGTTGTCTGTTGGATGCTTCTTTTGTGACCAGAGACCGCTTTTTCATTGATTTTTCTTTGAAAGTAGTTTTAGTCATTTATCCTTTTTGTTTTTCCATTAGTGCATTACTCTTTTTTATCTTGGTGTCTTGCTAGGCTTGTCTTTTATAGTTGCTGCAGAGACTGAGAGTTTTAGATGACTTTTAATGCATTTTTCATTCTTTTATATTGAAAATTACAAAGTAGTTTCATCTTAGATATGGATTTAAGGAGGTACTTGCATTGGATTTCTTGGATGAGAGTTTTATTTAGGCTTTCATATAGGAAGGATTGCATTGGCATTCGGAAAGGAATATATATTTATGCATCTCATGTAGTGGCATACCCTATTTTTCATTTGACAGAGATTGCACTTAGCATTGTTTGTTATGGTGTGCATATTTATTTCACTGCTTAGTCATAATGTCATTAGTTGCATGGCCATATCCCTTTGAGTAATTACAGTCAATGAAAATCAACTCTTAATTAAAATGGATTACACTATTTTTTTTCATAGGGTACACCAACAAGATTAGGTTTTAGGGTCTTGGAATAGTTCATTGTGAGTAAATTCTCCAAGACCACTAAACAACAACATGTATGTGTCTGTCCAGGTGAGAGTGTGAAAATCCTTGGTATAACCAATGTTTCTCAGGATCCTCCTCTCAAAAGGGAGTTAAGCATGAGGCAGTGTGAATGGTTATTGATTGGGATGACCCCTAGTCATAACTGAGTAGCACCGGAGATATTTCCAGGATTGTATTCATATTTGGGGGCTTTTTCGAGAGTTTTGGGCTTTGATACCCTGCCCATATGGTCAATCCCTCCTGCGACTGTCCATCTGAGCATTGATTATATTCAGGTGACCTTAATTTCCTTACCTAGGTTATCGAGGGGGTACTTTGCAGGGGTTATTCTACAGGTGTCCCGACCAAGTAGAGGTCAAACAGCACAGTCACTTTATGCGTTGAAGCTGAGGGCCACTATAATTGGTTACGTACCTCCGCTTGTAGTGTATGGGAGTTTCGAGCCTCTCCTAGGTGAGACATACCTGCTGCATTCGGGAGCTCACATATCCTCCCCTTGGTTTGCTTGTATTTTGGCTGTAGATTTTCTTAGGAGTTTTCTCTTTGTGCGCTAGTTGAACTTTGGGATCATGGTTACTTGAGTATATTTATTCTCTCTCGAGTTCGGGTCCTTTTATTTTCGGCATGCCTGGTATCTTATCACCCATCCTTGTTCCTAGTACGGACCCTGGTGTCAGACTTGGGGGCATCACAACCCCTTACCGTGCTCATAGACTTGGGAATGGTCATATTCCATCATGTACTCCATTTGTGTAGGATTTTAATTCCCTTTGTTCGGTCTTTTCACTGGTGGTCACCCTCATCGGGGTGGTAGTGGATGCGTGAATGTTGGGTCTACACCTTACTTTCCTTTTATGTCCCACCATTCACCGCACTATTTCCTTTGAATTTATTTGTCATGACCATTCCCCCATATATCCTATAGTTTGGATTCTTTATTGACTATTTTGGATTGTTTTGGACTAATATGGTTGTCATGTAGGGTCCATTTTTTGTACACTCTCTCTGAGGTTTCGACTCGTTCATTCCTATCACAGGTATTATGTATGAACTGGCATACAGGTTAGGATGTAACATCCACTTGCACTTATGCATTTCCATATGACCATTCCATATTAACCTTAGGTACGAACCCATTCCATGGTATCACAGAACCTTCATGCTACTGTTAGAAGTGGTACTATGTGAATGGTAGAACTTTCCTATACATGGGTGCCCTAGTTAGCTCCCTTTTTCATTTGGTACCCATGCTGTGAGTCCTCTATTAGGTCTGGGAGTCCCTTTTAGTCCCACCATGTCCTTGAGAAAGAGCTTCATACTCCTATTGAAATTTATGCTGGCCATTTCCCCGGGACTCCCGTATGTCAAGTTGTAATTGCATTATCATGAGCTTTACCTGCCTTATTGAGGTTTATGCCAGCTTCCCTGACATTGTGTTTCAGCCATATATCCCGAGCTTGTCTCATGTCTAGTAATGCAGAGCCATTTTATATATCTTTTGCAGCTTGATTCCCTTTTCACAGGGAGGGGATTTTTCGCCGAATGTCGATATCCTACACATGTGTCCTTTCATTGAGCATAGGTATGTTCCACTGCTTGGAACTAGTTTGTTTTCCACTATGACACTCGTCTCCTCCTAGTCTGTAACTATAAAGCAGTTTTATTCTTTTTCAAGCTTTTTAAATATTTGAAAAAGTCCAAAAAAATCAAAAAACCAAAAATCCAGACAAGGAAAGATGTTATCTTTGGCAGCTGTCGAGTCGTGTCACCTTCAAACAGAGAATTGTATATCACATCCACTGGTTGGGTTTATAGTTTGACTTTAGGAGCTATACTCGTTTATCTGAGTTTATCTCCACCGACTGGTTAAGCTTCCAATCCCCATGGAGCCTCTGTCGATACCTCCTATGTTGCAGAGATGTCCCAGTTTGTATATTGAGTCTATGTTGCCTTTATTCATTCACCATTCGTCGTTATGCTCTTGTTCGAAAGAAGTTGAAACCTGAGTCGGCCAATCCTTAGTTATCTTGACTTTGCATGTTGGCCATTCCCGGTACAGTTACTGGTTCGTGCACCTTATGATCGAGTTCTTCCACATTATACATCTTTGCTGAGTACCTCGTGTTGGATGATGGGGGATGCCTTAACGCCCTCCTTCCAGCAGATTTCATCCCATCGACTTCAGATCATTTATTTTGGGATTGGAATCTAGAGTCATTTTTGAGTGCCTTGAGACTTGCAGTCATCAGTGGTAGGTTCTCTCTCCATCGATGGTCTTTGGGAATACATTAATGTCCCCTGATTGATGGATCCTCTCAAGTGTTCGACCTCAACACATTTATTCACACTTGTTAGTTTGCACTCTAGTACCTTGATTCCCATTTTCATTATCAATGGGTGATCTCGCGTCTGTTAACGGTATACATCAATGACCGGTAATCAGACGATGGACTACTATGTTTGACCTCGACACCTCTATTCACATAGTAGAACATGTACTCATAGCGATTTGTGTAGAAGACCTTCCAGATTGGTGGCATCTATTATATGCTACCTCATTGATCGTGCCAGTGTTCATGATATTTCAGCTCTCGTGACTTGATTCCAGTATATGTCAGACATTTCCAACCATTATGGAGATCTTGATCCATTATATATCTTCAGGCATTATGGAGATCATGGTCCTTTGTATATCTTCATCGTGGAGATTTTGATATATGTATATTGTACGTGGTGATGACCACTTATGTGATCTATTGTATCATGCCTAATCATGGCCATTGTACTCTTATGTATCTAGGACTGCTATATGTATTTGCAATTATGTGCATATTTCTATCATTGTACTATGCTAATTGGGTGGTTGGTCTTCCATTTGGGATCCTTCATCACTCCACTTCTGGGATGGACCTATAATGTATTTCAGCCATCGTATGACCCCTCTAACCTCACACATTAGGGGGCATCTGTTAAAGCTAATTTTACCACTTCAGGTGAATCACACTTGTATGGCATTCCCCTATCCCTCTGTAGACTCCTTAGACCCCTTGGACCATTTTTTGTCCTTTGATGTTTCCTTAACCATCCCTAAAATCATGTGGAAAATGATACACGCAACTTTTAAACCTATAATCGCGTATATACGCGAGTTTGACCCCTAAAACCATGTACATCGGAATGTGTGCATAATCCAAATCCTTTTGGAGTTTTCCTTGACATGGATCTGACTCACTTGACTCTTGGCCTTCCATATGCCTTGAGATCACTCAGATTCGACCTTTCATTACCCCTTTGAAAAGCTATATAAGGAACTCTATGGTACATTGAAGGCATAAGAGACAATTAAGAGCAAAGAAACTATAGTCCATTGTTGCGGGAACTTGTTCTCGAGTCTGCATCCCTTTGTCCCTTGGAGCACTTTTGTGTTCTTCGCAAGCTTGCCTTTTGCTTGTGAGCTTGCTATCGAGAGATGGAGGATTGAGGTGGTGGAGGCCCAAGTGGGAGATTCAGTTTCTCCGATTCATAGACATGCTGACAAAGGTTGTATCCATTGTAATCTCTGATTTTATATTAATAGAAATATATTTTCCTGTCCAATAATGTATGTTTGAATGAATATTTTATCCATGGATGCTTTCAAATATTTATACATTGTTGATTATGTATGCTAGAATAGATCTAACACCAATATATATAGTATGCTTGTATTGTTTACTTGTTGTTGAGGAAGTAATCTATCAATTCAAGCTAAAGTTGGAAAGCTCAATGGGGATCTACTTCAACCATCCGGAATAAGGTATGAGGTCTGATCCTTTAGTGTTAGATATTTAATTTCTATTGCATATTGGAAAGGATTGATTTCTGGAATCAAGATGTCTGTTGTAGTACCCCAAGCCATAGGAATTTCTCTCCATAACAATTGAAAACTTGAAAATAAGGTTTAAAAAAGGCAAGCCTTCAGCTTGAGTCAGACTGACATTTTGTCTCTCTCTGGCATGGTCATCCCCATCACCTTCTTGCAAATGTAATGACAATGACATTTCCATGTAATCAGAAATTGTCAATATTTTCATGCCAATGAGTAAAAGGAGTGATCAAAAGTGGAGGGAAGAATATAGTGAACCAGGGCACTGTAACCTTCCATAAGCAAGTTGATACAGAGTCATTGTTCAAACCCTCTACAATTCTCCAAAAAAAACTAGTAAAGAAAACCAAAAAATAATATTTACCTTTTTTTCAAAAGAAGTAAGCAACTGGATGCAACGGGTTACTTCTAGAGAATAGGAGAAATATAAAATTTATGGCTTATCTTGAACTCTGGTTCCTTTGTGCTTCTCATTCTACTATTTCTCTTACAAACATCATAGGATTTTAAGCTCAAATTAGGCTTGAATTGCCTTCAAAAGAAGTCGCAAGATCAATCCAAATGGATATAAAGTGAGAGCTCAAAAGTTGAGAGAGAATATTACATTGAACAACAATCTTCCCAAATATTATAAGAAATTCATGCTTCTTGCATGAAATATTTACTACTACCACCACCAAATCTGACTACCCTCGAGCCTCACAAGCCCACAAATCCCAACAAACGTCGAATCTGAAATATTCCAGTCAGAATCATCATTACCATAGCTATTCTTGAATTTTCTTCCTTTTAACTGGCATGGTGGAAAGGGCTCACAACAAGGCTTAAAAGATACACAAATCAAAATGGTACGAGACTTGTTTACTGGGAAACCTTCTCCCCTAGATCAACCATATGCATTTTTTCCTCTTTTTGCCAATATTTTTAGGTATGGTTGATATACTCATGCCTGATCTCAAAAAACTATTTGGACAATAAATGCCGGATTCTTGAATTTCTTGAGACAACTGATGCAAATCAATATTTTATGGCTCAATGGCTTTACATAGCAAATGACACAGTAAGACTTGCAACGTTTTTGTTCAATCAATACTTGCAAGTGAAAAGTATCTTATATTTTAACAACATTGGATTCATTTTTACATTTCCTTCTTCAGTGAGACATTGAAATTGAGGCTTCATTTGATGACAGAAATTGGGTTCTCTACTCTGAAATCAAGCATGCCAACTTGCTTGAGTGCATTGCCCCAATGATCACAATTGTCAAACTACCTCCATTGGTATGCTATTTTATTTGCTCCACAATTGTGTCAGTATCCATCAGTCGAAGTCTATTGCAATATTAACTATTCCAGTTTTACCTGTTATTCTAGGAGGTGTTGTATCCAATGTTGTATGCATTGGATTTTTAACTAGATTGGTTAGTTTTAACAAAACAAGATTTTACTCTTTCAGGAGTCGGTACTTGTATCTTTTTCTGAATTGCAGTTAAAAATTGGGAAAGAACAATGATCAGCTCGGTCTTGTGATTATTACTATGACATTTGCTACAATTTATCATGTACTTCCTTCTATACTCTGCCATCGGACAAGTCTGATAATTAAGAAATTCCTTGGTTCACATTTTTAGATAAATTTACATGCTTTATGGCTAAGGAAATCTTGACATTGAGTGCTTATTGGTTTCAGAAAATATAGCTGCTAGCAGTGACTCAACATTCTCAACATCCAGTGTGTGATAAGTCTCAAAACAAGATAGATAATTATACATGTTCTGGAAGAAATAACAAAGTCAAACTAGAATTTGCATTACTAGATTTCTACTTCAATTGTGGCAATATGTCGACAGGGCTATGCTTTCATGCCAATTTTCTTGGCGCAATCCTTGTTCATTAGAGGAAATTTGGGGTCTAAAATGGGCCTTATAAGAAAGCCGCCAGCAATAAGATCTTGTGAGTTGGAATTCAAGAACAAATAGAATTCCAATAAAATGAGTCAACTGTAATGGTTAAATTGGCATATTTGTCATAACAAAAACTACCTTTTTTTGTTCATATTTTCGACATACCTCCCTGTGGTTTTACTCAAATTTGGATCAAGAGAGCTCATTGGATGTGGAATTTAATTCCGCATCCAACGAGTACCCACACTGCATACTTTTGACGGACCTCGCTACCCCAAAAACAAGAAATACCTGAAAATGTGATGATGGTATTTCTTGTTTTTGGGGTAGAGGGGTCCATCAAAATTATGCATTATGGGTACTCGTTGGATGCAGAATCAAATTCCGCATCCAACGAGCTCTCCCGATCGAAATGTGAGTAAAAACACAAGAAGATATGTCCAAAAATATGAACACAAAAGTAGTTTTTTTTTCTTTTTTCCTCCAAAATTAATAAATATTATTTTATTATTTTAACTATTATTTTATTATTTTCCTTAGGAGGCCCATTTTAGACCTCAAAATTACTCTAATGACTAGTAAGTTTCTTTCACATTCAACGTAAGTTTTTACCATAATAAATGTATTGTTTGAAAAATTTAAACAACCTTATTCATGTTCTCGAATTTCAGAACATGAATTTGAAGTGAAAAGCTTGATTCAAAGTCGTTATAAAAACCCATAAAAAAACCAGTGTATTTGCCTTGCAAACCAAAGAATATGGATTGGAATTTAAAGCATCCTGGAAAATTATTAATGGATGAGCTTCAGGTTCTTGAGGCCTAGTTTTAGGTTTATATTTAATTGAATTGGCACCGGTTTGTTTTTTGTTAAAACTAGTTCCTAGGTTTTCATGCAAGATACTTCTTTTCTAGAAAAATGCAAAAAAACATTGCAAAATATGTGGCTGCAAAACTAAGTTTCATGCATGCAGAGATTGCCATCATTAATCAATTGCAAAATATATTAAATAGTCATTACTTATTTTCTGCACTCTATTTAATGATTAGACAATATATAAAAAAACTATTAAAAATTTGACAAAAAGCACGCTAGGGTCATTATTTATGTTGTGCTATCGATTTCATGATTTTGCTGTCAGTGCATGTTGTTAATTTGCTAATGCCATATATATATAAGCATTTCAAAATTAAATTTTCTCTGCTTTTGGCACAGATTATTCATTAATTCTCATATGATTATTCAAGAATTAGGGACTATAGTGTTCAAGATTTATTTATTTTTCCTCTTTATATTTCAAGAGGTCTACCTCATCATGTGATCCTCATTCACGTACACTGCAAAGGTTATGATGACAATACCAATAATTAGGAACCAATTCAAGATTTAGAGTATGTGATTGAAATGCTTTGAGCCTCCAATATTATGAAATCTGGGTATGTTCTCTAATGCTTGAACCTATGAAACATGATAGGTACTGTGAAAATAGTCTCAAAGAATTTGAGATCAAGCAATGCAGAAACAAAGAATTTTCCTCTACCTGTATGTACTTGCTTGATGTATTTTATTATATGTAATTTTTATGTTTCCACTTCCATTCCTCTAATGCTTAAACCTGTGAAACATGATAGGGACTGTAAACAAAGTCTCAAAGAATTTGAGAGCAAGCAATGCAAAAACAAAGAATTTTCCTCTACTTGTATGTACTTGCTCAATGTATTTTATTATATGTAAGTTTTATGTTTCTACTTCCATTCCTCTATTATTCACTTGTATGCACTTAAATGCACCTTGTGAACTGGCTAACAATTTTAACAGAATCAGAAACACCAGAACCCCTTTAGATCATTGTAATAATTATTAGATAGTTGTATGCATAGACATTGTAGACTTATTGGAGCCTTTATATCTTTTGATAGAAAATGTAGTCCATGTTTTCAATTTTGCTAGAGACCTCTTCAGAGCATTCTTCCAATGATCCAGGTTCCAGACTCCAGTGTATGAAATTTAAAAATATCGATTAAACCATCATTAGATCTTACAACAACAAAATTGGCCACTACAGTGTTCAAGGACTTAGACTATATATGTGGCTATTGTTGGGTATGAGAACTTACCAGAGTCAGAAGAACATTGAAAATGGTTTCCATTGCAATGAAGATAAGAAAGTTGTACCAAATAACCACAAAGAAGGATTGGCATGCATGGTCTTCCATAACCACAAAGGAGGATCTATCCATGGTCTTCACTTGAGCTTCATTTTTTGGTTTGGCATAATCTTGCACAGGGTTTGGAGGTCAGAATTTAACCCTTCTATAGTATTAGAGGTGGAATCTCCATCTATTGAGGAGGCTGTGGCAATATTAATATTTCAGCCTAGCCCTATTGGGGATATTGCATTCTAGAAGGAAGTAGTGGATCTAGAAGCCACTAGATATTACTTTGCTATGAGGGATTTGAGCTCAAATCTATATAAGGGTTTTCTCTTCCCATTGTTGATCATGGTTGGATTTGGGAGAGATCCCCTCTATGAGTTTAGTTGGATATCTAATGAACGCTTGGAGATTCATGGGTTCATTCTTGTAATGTGAGGTATATGTTTTCACATTTAACTTGCTGAATATTATTGCTAGAAGTAGAAAGTATTTGAAAATTTTATTTCAAGGCTAACTACAAAGGGTAATTTACTCCTTTAGAAGGTCTTGGGTGTGGGTCTTCCCCTCTTAATAATGTTCCTATGCAATTTTATTTATGATTATTTCAATTTTGCTGCCATCATCTTAGTAAGAGCTAGTTGTAGAGTTTTATTTCAGAAGTAAGCCACACCGTTGCTTCAATTATATGTATAAGATGATACCTTTATAAGGGTACTCCTAGTTTTTTTTATCAAAAATAATCAGTAAAAAAAGTTGATTGTAGCATGCCGTTGCACCTCTATCTTGCCTTAATCGGTCATTTAAAAAAATAGCCCTTTGAGATTGGTACCTTGACTCCATTTTGCCCAACTGGATAGGCACTAAACTCAGTCCACCACCCCATTTAGTATATAAAGTTTATCATAAACGTTTTTATGGAGACCCCCCTTGTAAGAGCCATCCTATAGAGAGTGAAGGAGCCATGATGGTGACAGTGGGTAGCCCTTCTTCATCACGCCTAGGGATGCACTTGTGTTTTAGGGATACCACTTGAAGTGCAGGTTTGGAAGGTATTAGGCTCCACTAACTTAATTATTTTCTTTAAAACTTTTTCCCTTTCTAATGTGTATTTTCCCCTCGATTGATTGAACAACATAGGATAAAGGGGCCAACATAGAAAAAATGGGTCAAATAGACTCCACTAAAATTGAAACACAAGCTCCTGATGGAACCTACTTTACCATGGAAGTGTTATTTTGGAAAATTAGACAAGGTCAAGGAATCAGTTAGAGCATAAGATACAATAAGATAATTTTATTAATCCAGTGACCTATTGGACCCTGCACTTGCATAAATATCACCACCATACTGCAATGACCAACCATGTGCCCAAAAAACCAACTGTTATGTAACTCTACGATATGACTGGTGAGTGCAAACATTAGCGACAGCAAATATCTCTAAAATTGGATGTTTGTAAATCGACAGCAGATGTTGTACCCAAGTGAAATTGGGATCAACAATACATAACAATTCAATACTTCACACAATGTAACTTCATTCTTGCATGGAATTATGATTGGAATCAATCTCTTCCATCTTTTTTCAAAGAGGCTCAATCACGGCCACTATTAGCCACAAGAGTAAACCATCAATACTAAATCCTGTGAAAGCTAGATAACCAAGCTAATCTTGAAAAACAAACAAATCACCCAATAAAAATCCAATGCATTTAAGTCTCAACAACGACAAACAATTTGTAAATAGTCACAACTATGTTGCCAATAAAACTGAACTACTACAAATTTTTTAATGTCCTTAAAGATGCATCCATTGACCTTAAACATCAAGGACAACAATATTTTGATGATTCAGATTTGAGAACAATGCCTGCTTTTCTTGTTTGTTTCCATTATTAACTTTATTTACACAAATTTTAAAAAATCACAATAGTAAAGATACAAGAAAAATCATAAGCATCTGCTCTTATACTGACGAGTGTTCATCCAGAGACACGGTTTTGAAGGCCTCCATGAAAGATAGAGAAGATATCCAAGGTTAAATACTAGCAAAAGTTCTTGGGGAAACAACCTACTTTTAGCATCCCAAGAATAGATATTCAAATTACTAAGTCTAGCAAAAGGGGGTACAAATATTGGTTACCACAAATAGACAAATAGTTAAATTTAAAGCAAAATAGACGTCCATCAATCATTTATTTCTACCTGAAAATGTAGGTTGATTGGTAGATTCCTACACAGAACCATCTAGCGCTACACTCTTCAATGTTGAAGCAAATGTTTGGTTTCGACAAATAGGATGTGACCTCCTTTTCCAAGGAAATTTATTTCCAAACTGAATAGCATTAGGCTGAGCATGAATACAAAATAATGGATACAAATTGCTCCATTGACAGCTTCCCACCATGAAATACTTTGCATGCTTATTTCAAAAATATAGCACCTCCCTTCCTCCTGACTGAAATTAACAACATACCAAAACAATCAATCCATATTCTAAATGCCTTAGCCACACTAAACTTGCTCACTTTTACATTTTCTAATAAATAGTGTTCATTATTAAAAATAGAATCTATTGCAATTGCTAGACTCTAAAGATAATAAAGGAACCACAACAGGAACAGAACCCCAACAAAGAAATACAATAAAGGAACCATCAGTCAGTCGTAGAAACTAAAATTCTTTTGGGGTGGATCTAATACAGGAAGACCCATCCATTCTTCTAAGTTTGCACCTATACCCACATCAGAATCACTCATCTATGTGGAACAGAGCCCCCAACAAAGAAAAGAATTAAATGGCATTTTTAATCAGAGGATTAAACATAGTATCCCTTACCTACAACAATGCTATGCAGTGGCTATGCATTCCCTCCTCCAACTCGCCTCTTCCAACAATGCTATGCGGCGGTTATGCGTGCCCTCATCCAATGTGCCTCCTCCAACATTGCTATGCACTAGAAAAACCCACCACAAACCTAGGACCAAAAAACGATGAAAAAACGCTATGCACCAGAGGACCAAAACTTCTATGCACCACGCTGGAAAAAAATGGTGCAAAAACGCTATGCACTAGAGGACCAACAATGCTATGCATAAAAAAAAAAAATCCTTCCAAATCTAGAAAAAACAATGGAGAGAACCCGAGAAAAAATGACGGATAAAAACCACAGAAAAACCTATGCAGCATCACGCAGGGTGCACGCAGGCTTATGGATTATTTTGGAGGCGTGGGAAGCAATTTGAAATAAAATATGCCTCATCATATTGCATATTTATATAGTAAAAAAAACCCTTTTTACCCTTAATATACCACCAATATATTGGTTTATAATTTTTTTATTTTTGACCCCCCTTATATGAACGAATGTGATATCATATTGATCCCTAGGTGACGCCCCCATGAGTACTACAAGTGTTGAGAGAACACCAGCTTTACACTAATTTTTGTAATTGTGACTTTTAAAAACTACAGATACAGTATCTAGGTCACATTATCTCCGAGACAGGGATAGTTGTGGACCTAGAAAAGATTAAAGCCATAAATAATTGGCCTACCCCTATTAGTGTCACTAACATTAGGTCTTTTGTGGGATTAGACAGATATTATCGAAAGGTCATTGACAATTTCCTGCGAATTGCTTTCCCCATGACTACTTTACAGAAGAAATCAAGTAGTTTCTTATGGATCTCTAAGTGTGAAGAAAGTTTTCAAAAGCTTAAGCAGCTTTTGATGACCTCACCGATGTTACGAATTGTGAATCCCGATGGGGATTTTGTTGTTTACACAGATGCAAGCAAGGAAGGAATTGGAGGATTCCTCTTGCAGAATGATAACATGATCTATTATGAATCGCGGAAGTTAAAAGAGCATGAGATGAATTACCCTACGCATGTTCTTGAGTTAGCTGCCATCATCCATGGTTTGAGGATGTGGAGGCACCACCTCATGGGAAGGAAGTTCCGTATGAAGACAGACAATATGAGTCTAAAGTATTTATTTGATCAACCGGATCTAAATGCGAGGAAAGCTAGATGGTTGGCTTTCCTCGGCGAGTACCATTTCGAGCGAAAGCACTTAAAGGGAAAAGAGAATAAGGTTGTTGATGCTTTGAGCTGACGAAATCATATGATTTATGAGGTGACCTTGAGTCAAACCGATGCATATTTGCATGAGAGGATTGGAGCGGCCAACAGAGTTGACCCCTTCTATGTGGAAATCCTCAATAAAGTCCAAGAGGATAGGTTGTTTCAACAACAAAAAGAATACAAGGTAGACGAATCTGGACTGCTATGTCCAAGGATCACTTGTATGTTCCAGAAGGAGGAGACCTTCGGTCCAGCATCCTCATAGAATTTCATTGGGCACCCTACTTAGGGCACCCAGGATATCAAAAGATGATATATGCTATCAAGATACACTTTTTCTTACCTAAGTTAAAGGCCGACATTGCAACGTTTATTGTGAAAGTTCAAGAATTCTAACTAGTCAAAGCTGAGCATCAGCATCCTGTGGGATTGCTGCAGCCATTGCCCATTCTGGAATGGAAGTGGGAGGTCATTAGTATGGACTTTATCACTAGTTTACCGAAAATTAAGAAGAAAAATGATTATATTCTTATGGTCATCGACAAGTTGTCGAAAGAAGCACGCTTCATTCCTGTGAAGTCGACCTACAAGGCCATGAACATTGCTGATATCTTCTTGAAAGACATATTTAGATTGCATGGGATACCCAAGGCAATTATCCCAGATCGAGATGTTAAGTTTACAGGAAACTTTTGGAGATATTTATTCTCTGGATTGGAGACGCAGTTGAACTTTAGCACTGCATATCACCCGCAGGCAGATGGGCAGACAGAGAGGGTAAAACAAATATTCGAGGACATGCTTCAAATGTATGTCATGAATAACCCCATGAAGTGGGAGGATTACCTGCACCTCAGAGAGGTTGCGTATAACAATGGTTATCATACTTCCACCAAGATGATTCCCTTTGAGGTACTCTATGGATGGGAGTGTAGAACACTGGTTACTTGGGATAGCCCTATGGATCAGCTCATGTTAGGGCATTATTTGTTGATGGACTTGCAACAGTTTGTTACCAAGGTCTAGGTGAACCTTAAAGAAGCACAAGGCCACCAAAAAAGTTACGTGGATCAGAAAAGAAAAGATAAGGACTTTCAAAGAGGTGATCATGTTCACTTGAAAGTAAAATCCAAATGGAGCTCGTTGAGCTTCAGTAGGTGCAGTAAGTTAGCACCTAGATTTTGCAGACCTTTTGAAATACTGGATAAGAAAGGGCCAGTGGCATATGAACTAGCGTTTCCTATGCATGTTAGATTCCACAATGTTTTCCATGCATCTTTGTTAAAGAAATATGTTTATGATACTAAACATGTTGTTGAATGGTCCCTATTACAGGTGGAACTTGAAGGGGAGTTTTCCCCTGAGACCACTCATATATTGGATAAGAGAGAGGTGCAGCTTCGGAAGCGCACCGTGGTCCAATTGAAAGTACAGTGAAATCACTTTGAGGATGATGAGGCTACTTGGGAGAACGAGGCCACCATGAGAAAGGCTTACCCACCTTGTTTCATGATGTCATTCTGAGTCTCTAGAATACTAGGGATGGTGTTGTTCTAAGTGGGGAGGGATGTAATATCCTAAATTTCAGACCTAACACTTATAGGCATGTGTCTATTTATTATGATGATTATCTTGATGTTTTATTTTATATTGGATCGAAGACCCCACTGCATATGAACATGATGATTTGTTTTATATATTGGGTTTAAGCCAATTACTGATGATATATGTATATGCTTGTTTGTGTTGGTCGTGGACCCTGAAGCACATGATTGATATGATGTTTTGTGTTGAGAAAGGAGCTTTGGAGAACTTGAGTGATTGATTATTTGTTTTGAGTGACAAGATCTGGAGCACATGAGAACTTACCTTTGTGTTGATCGAGAAGCTCTGGAACACATGAAAAGATAATTAGATGTGTTCGGCATAAGCCCTGGAGCCTTCCATGTTGATGTTCAGCATAATCTCTAGCACATCGAATCCTTGGCCATTGTATCCCTAGGTGTATCATACAAGTACATCCTAGAACTAGTGTTGAGCGAGGTGATCTGTATTTGCACTAAATTGTAAATCCATGTTAAAGCACTGAGTATGGGCTCTGGTAAGCGCTAGGGGTTACTGAAAAGAATTTAATAACGTCTGAGTGAAAATGACTCGAGAAAAATATTGATCTCATCATACTTATTTATAAGTGATTAAATGAAATTTTGAATTTATGTATTCTCGTCAAAGTTCTGAAGAGCTACCACGTTATACGAGGGAAATACAACATGCAAGGATGTTTAGATTTGCCTACACTAGTAGACCTAAACCATCTACCTACTTGACCTTAATGAAGAAGTGTCATTAAGTCTAAGGATCATGGTATATGATGCTCAAAGAAAATTTTTAACAAAGTGTTATATTATTATGTACTTTATACATGGTATGTATAAAGAATTAAATAAATTAATAATATAAATAAATGAAAAAAAAAATCTCCAACAATTATTATTTATTATCAAAGATTAATAAATAGTATAATGTCTATGAAAGTACAACTAGGAACTAGTAGAATGTTCCTAAGTTAAAATATTAATAATTACCCAAAGTAATTGAAAATGGGTAAATCAAGAAACCAAGGTTTCTTGATTTAATTGTCCCTTTGACTGAAAATTATGTCTATAAAGACTCAAGCCAAGGAAAGGCTTAGGGTTCTGATATATCATTAGAGGAGTCATTTTCTACCTGGCTTGCTCTCAAGTAATTCTTGGAGAACATTTTCCTGGAGGGAAAAAAGACAACTGATCCAGATCCGATACACTAGATAAGAAACCCTACCTTAGGAGCTCTAAGCTACTTGCATGTTGGAGTCCAACTCGGGGGGATCCAGATTTAAATCAGGAATGGTTTCGGGTCATGGTTGGGTGGAACGTGGTAGTTACCAAGTGATTTGTTCATCAAAACAAAGGTCATATTTGCATTGAATTATTAATGATAGTTATTTGAGTCTGTAGGTTCAGCCATTAACAGAGCTTGAATTTTAGGTATGAAGCCCTAGACTGGCTATTCTATTTTCTAGATTAATTGCTGGATATGCTAGGTAAATGATTTCAATGCATCTCCTAACCCTATGTGTTTGATTCCTTAGTTAGAATCTTCTAGGGTTTGCATTTCTTAAATATTAACCTTAGGCTGCAAATTTTATCATGTGTTGTAAATTACCAGGATTGTACCTTTAAGTTTGTTTCTTTATTACTTCAGTACTCAGATTATGTTTACTGTAAAATAGGGTTTGTTTCGAGTAACTAAGTAATCATTCTCTAGGATTTATTACTCTGCTGACATATTTCATTTGTCAGCAGAGGCTTGTTTAAATCTATTTCAAAACTAGTTTAGAAGTAGGAGTCATATAATTATTCATAAATACTGGATTCAACCTAGAGTACCAATAAAATAACTACGATAGTATCCATCTAATTATTAACAGTAGTAAGTAAACCAGAATACTAAATATAAGTATTCAGTATAAGAACTAGAATATAAATTAAATTAAATAAGAACATACTATAATTAAATCAAAGATTAATATAACCATTAATGACCTTTCAAGGTCCTCCCCATGAAATACAAACTAATAATAAAACATTGTGTTTAAATCAACAACATCATAATTTAATGAACAGAGGAAGAATTGTGACCATCCACGTGGTCCTGTATAAATAAAAGAATGCACAGTTATATTTAATATATCATAAATGCATAACATTAAATGAAGATGTACCACCCTGGTTTTGACCCCGTTTGCATTAAATGTATATGATGTATGTATTAATCGTGGTGTGGAGCTAAAGGCAAAAGCCTCACCATCAATTTGGTTATGTTATGTTCGGCGATTGAAATCATTGACAATGGTATATCGTGAGATACGGCACATATTAGTTTTGGCATCATGTAAATATACATATTTAATTCAAATAAACCCCAACCAGCTATGTCAATGCAACCATAATGAGAAGGGCATGATTTTCCCAAGGATAACGGGGGGGGATTGTTAAACCTTGAACCATTGGGGAAAAAGCCATGTGTCAACCACCCATTTAAAACTGCTGATGTTAGTTGAGGTAAGTTATTGCTGGGAAGTGGTGGGTGGTAGGACTGTCAGTCCTTGCCCACATGCCCACTCCACCAGCAGACTCTCCATCTTCATGTGGGGCAAGGAAACCACTATGGTCGTTTTTGGTTTTTCATTGTTTTTTCCCACCCTCACGCGGGGACGTTCTCTCATCATCCTAACACATAGGATTTTTCTTCATCATTTCCTCACGCAGAGAGCGGGAGAAACCGTTTATTGTCACCCATGATTTTTCCGTGACGGAGCCATTCACAATTTGGGTTTGTTGTTGTTCTCCCCATGAATTGTGGTTTATATTGGTTTCATCTATGATTCGGTTTTTGTGGGATCCATTACATTTTGGGTTGCTGCTGAGTTTTTTTGGCCATGCTAGGGCCAAGAACAACTCTGAATCACTTGTTTAGCCTGAGCTGTGTTCCCCATTTGGTTGCCATCCTATTTTCTTTTGTTTCTCACAGAGATGTGAATTGCTTGGTTTTGCTGTGTGTATGCAGTGATTGGTCTTCGGACTCTGTTGGAGTGGGACTGAATGTTGGAGTATGCTTTATAAACCTGGTGTGTTTGGGAGCCACACAAACAGAGCTAGAGGGTTGGCTTTCTTCTCCACAACCCCTGAATAGCACTGGAAGGGAAGTCAGGGTCTGAGGGACTCTGTAGCAGAGAAGGGACTGATTTCCTTGTGTTGGGTGTGTGTGGGTGTCCTAGAAGCCATGATAGTTCTAGTGTGGGTGCCCTTAGCTCTTCAATGAGCTCACCGGCTTAGCATTCAGCTTTTCCCAGCTCCTTGATGGCCTGATAAACCCGACTGTGTTGGCTTGGTTGATTTCTTGATGGCCTGAAAAACCCAACTATGTTGGCTTGGCTGATTTGTGTATCCTTGGTTATGTGTAAGCCTACTTGTTCCTTATTCCTTGGGGAAATCATGTCCAGCTCAGGGGTGGAAACGTTGCTGAGAGATTAAGGAGCACGCTAGCCTATGGTTGGGTGGATTGTTGCAGCGACGTAGCTGGTTGTGGGACAAGTTCTTTATAAGATAAGTATTCTTGTCTATTTTACTTATGCTATCATATTTGATGTTTAATGAATGATGATGAACATGTTGAATGCCTGAATGAATGTATGTTTGCTTACGCTGCGTATGTGAATGATTATGCATCTTAGCATGTTTTATGTTCAAGCATTTCGATTTTATGTATGTTCATATTCATGGGGTGGTTAGCCTGGATGGACAAGGTTCAATAGCATCCTCTTCACTGGTCGGAGTGTCGGAGACGTTACAGAGTGGTATCAAAGCTAATGTTGCAATGTGGGCCTAGATGGGCTGTGATGAATCAGCTAGTAGAGGAAGGTTTCCCTCTGCCCGGTAGAAATCAGAAGAAATCTGTGCATGCCAAGAGAATTTTGAAAAAAAATTCTAAGTGTCCAGACTGTCGGCTCGTCGGAAGACTTAGTGGGAAGCTCCTCCGACGTAGCAGAAGTTTTAGTCAGAAGACCCTCTGATACAAGCCACCGACGAAGGGAAAAAGAACAATTTTTCTGAAATTTTGACTAAGTGTCGAAATCGTCGGAAGCCATCAGCTGACGACCGCTAAAAAGTCGATGAGAAATAGTTGATTGAGTATCCAACACGACAGTAGAAATCAGCTGAAGACCACCGAAACACCAGCTCGTTTAGTCGAAAGAAAATCCGATAAATACCATCAACGACAGTGAAAATTAGTGATCTAGCAACCGATGCAGCAACAAACATCGACGAAAAATAGTTATCGAAGTAGCCACAATTGCGGCGAAAATTAGAGGATAAGAGCACCAAGACTTTTGGATGGAAAGGAATGAAGGCGTCGCAACGGCGGTGGAGAATAGGTGATCAAAGTGCCAATACGTCGGTGGGAAAAGGGTGATGGAGTTGATGCGGCGGGGACAAAGGGAGAAATTTTTCCGAAGTGTTGGAAGCATCGAAAACATTTAGATGATCAGTCCGCTGACACATCGGAAAATTTTATTTGTTTGGATCGCCGACACATCGGAGGAAAATTTAGTTGATTGAACCACCGATGAGTGTCGAAAACAAATTTAGTTGATTGAACCGCCGAAGTGTCGGAAGCTTAGACAACTAGTGACCTGATACGTCAGAAGATTAGTTGGGAAGAGACCCGATTTAAAAAGGGAAAATTTTGGGTTTTCAGGTGGGATTTTTTCAGCGAATTTAAGCAGTTTTTCAGTGGGAGTTTCAGTAGTTTTCGATAGATTTTCAGGGATGAAAAGGAGAAAATGGCAGCGATCTTATGTGCCAGATTGCGCTAAAATCAAATATTTTCCAAAAAAAAAAACGAGGGCACTACCCTTGACCCACCCTAAAGCCACAAGGGGGAAAGCCCCCTTGACCCCTGTCGTCCCCCTGGGACAGTCGTTCTTCAAGGAAGAAAATTTTGTGTTTTGGGAAAACTTGTAATTGTATGATTTTTTCGAGAGACGATAAGTAATTTTGATTTGTATAAATGTTATGCATATAACAGTTGTGTTACTAACATGTTTGCAAAATCGTAGTCACCTTCAAGGGCAGTATTCCAGGTAGTGTTGTTTGGTAAGTAAGTGGTGGCTCAGCCATGAGAAACCATGACAGATATGATGCTCGAGATTCCTACGACTGTGTGAGAGATGCCATGGGAAAAAATGTCCGTAATGGAAATGCTGACATAGAGTCTAATGGGAGGAGATTCCAAGAGACACCGTCAGATGTTGCAGCCACCATGAGAAGCTTGATTAAATCCTAGGAAAAGCAGCATCAGTTGAATGCTGCTATGTTGCATAGTTTGACAGACTTGCGAAGAAGGATAGACTCTAGGCAAGGTACAGCAAGACCAGAAGCCAGTAAGAGCAGTACTAGGAGAAGGAGAAGGACTTCAAGTGGATCATCTGACTCTAAAGAAGCCAGTGGGAACTCAAGCTCTTCTTCTCGTAAGGGAAAAAGAAGGAGACACCATAGTGTTGAGCCTGAAAACGACCTCTTTTGACCACCTTTAATCACCTCTTCTTGTTCTATCCTACCCCATTCAGCATACCAATTAAACATGTTATCCCCACTCTACTCTTCAAACCACCAAGGTATGATTGGTCATTGTTTTATTTTATTAATATTTATGACTGTGATAATTAAGACTTCGTATCTCTCAATGCGCTAACATATTATGGTTTATAAAGGCATTTTGAGATAAGTGGACTGTAGGAAGATTGGGCTAAATAAGTCACGAAAAGGATGGGCATTCACTGCTCAAGCTGATCCTCATACATCCTATCATCACCCAAAGAATGTGGTTCCAGTGTGATATCCTGGAAAAAGCTATGACAAGGTAGTTGTAATAGAATGCGTCAGATTTGGAGATCCATAGTGCATTGTTGCTCATGTGTAGTCGTAATCTGAAGATATCGTCACTCCTGGGGCGATTAACAGTTTTCCTATGTTTCCTATTTTTCATCCTGCCACATTTGTAACAGTTGTTGTCTTTTAGGGTGCCTGAAGATCACAGATCTTCATGGCTTCCCCATAATAGGATAGGATGGTACGATCCGCATGGTATAAATATGGAGAATTGTTTCGAGCCTGGGGTTGCTGAACATATAATCAATTCATTGTATTAGCTATGAGGAGGAACTGTGTAATCACTCTGTCTTTTAATACAAGGGGTTACTTCTAATCTAAGATTTTTACGTCTGTTCAGCCAGCATATCTGTGTGAAGGCTGGGCCCACCTTCCACAGGGATTGCTGAGTTAAATTAGGACTTTCCAATTCCTTTGTCGTGTGATGTTATGTTAATTTTATTCTTTTCATAAGAAGCTATGACAAGTGTGGATTTATAGTGTGTTGTGATTGCATTCCTTGAGGATTTATAGTAGTATAACGTGATAGTCAACTGAGTAGGTAATTATCTCTTATGCGATTCGTGTGGTAACTGTAACAACTCTGTTCATCCTTAGATCTTTTAGTTGTTGTTGCATGAATCTTTGCGGATTATATTTTATTGTTATGATTACCAAATTTCATTCTTGCACTTCAGTTTCCCAAAATAGATGAACTCAATCTCTGTATTTGAATTCCTAGATCAATATTTAAATTACGCTTGTGGGTTCCTAGAATAATCAGATTGGATAGGTGAATTAGTCATTCAGTGATGCGAATAGGATTTCCCTTCACTTGCAATTGTAATTTAGATATGAATTTTATCTTTCCATTCTTATATCAAGGTATAGCAGATGGTAATTGTGATTGTATTTCCTAGAAGATAACTGGAGTAAGTAGATTCTTGGGATGAGCATAGCTGAACAGAGGATAGTATGGTTCAATTACAGTGACTTTGTGTTTAAGCATATACTGTGCATGTTATCCTTGAAATACAAGACTTTCTCGAGTTGACAATAAATATTGTACACTCTGTATATTAGTAGTAATCCACTTGCATATTGGGTGCTCGACATTTTGGCGTCGTTGCCGGGGAAGGATAAAGATTAAACACCATCATTAGTTGCATTCTGTAATTGTTTCTAGTCATTCTTTTCCAAATTTTTTTTGCTGTAATGATTTGGGTTGCATGAATACGAGAAGGGTAAAGAGTGATCATCTTTCAACCCCCAAAACCCCACAAAATACTAACAATGCAAGTGGTTTGGGTCGTGGTCGAGGTCCACAATTGGGCAAAAGGACATTCATTGACGATCTTGTTGATATGACTGATTCATCCACCAGGGCTTGCCATCAAGAAACTCCTATCAGAAGAAACCCTGCTGATCCTGGGGCACCAGTGTCAGGGCCATAGTGGAGAACACATGAGCAGCCACGACTTCCTCAAATATCCCTGCAGGAGAGGAAAAAGTTGGTACAACTGGACCTGCTGGTAAAGGCCCAATCTACCACATTTATGGGAAGGTTGTAACTGAAGAAGATTGGACGCAGTTTCACCAAAATATTACTGATAAGTGGAGGAACGAAGAAAAGAATGAGGAAAAGAACACAGGAATGAACGAAGAAGAGAAAACATAAGAGGAGATGAGTAACAGATATGAATCTGACGAGGAAGACGCAATGGGGGAAAACTATCATCATGGAAATCACTCCCCACCTGAAGGAATGGTGGCTACACTTCAATTCCCCATTCAGCAGCCAGAAGGGGAAGCCCCTATGAAAAATATATCGCCATCGGTGTTTCCTTGCTTCCATGGAAAAGCAGGAGAGGATCCAGACGAATTTCTTTTAGAATTCGATATCCTCTGTCGCGGCTATAATTAGATCACCGATGCACAAAATCTAAAACTCTTCCCTGCCACTCTAAAGGACAATGAATTACGCTAGTTCATGAGCCTAGGAGGAGGAACTGTCGCTAATTGGGACAGGATGAAATAGGTGTTCCTGGATAAATACCAAGAATATTGCAACACCAAGGACAAAAGAGAAGAATTGTTCACAATGGTGCAGAAGGAGGACGAGATTCTGGAAGATTTTGTAGAAAGGCTTTTACACAACGTACAAAGGGCTGGACAGACGAACATGGGGTTAGATGTGCTCAAGATAATCCTACTTCACAGGATTAGGGATGATTGTCTAGATATGTTAAACCTTTTGGGAAAGGGGGATATCTCCAAGGAATCTTTCAGAAAGATTATGGAATTATGTAAAAAGTACTTCAGGGGATCTTCCAGGAACAATAGGTGGGACAAACGGGATAAGCTAGAATGCGATGTATTTGACAGAACTCAGAATTTATCTAATGGAGGAGCCACCCGTGCAGAAATAGGCAATCTCCTTGAAAATTTTAAAACAGAAATGATGAGCTCTATTTCCATGGAAATCAATGTCCTGAAGGAAAAACAAAAACAGGTAGTAGAGGACCTCACACTAGGTGTGTTCTGCCCTCAATGTAGAAAGAACCATCCTCTGAGGGAGTGCCCGCTTGAAAAAGTAGAGGTGTGTCAGTTGTGCGAGCTGAACCACGACATGAAAGAATGTCCCTCACTTCCCCAAGTAAAGGCTATTCTGCAGGCATCAAATCCAGAGGTGGAATCGGTTGATTTCATTGCACAGAAGAAACCTTGGCAGCCTCAAAACCAAGGTACATCCCCAGACTCATTTCCATTTTTTAATAATATAAGCAATTGGAATAATATGAAAAATGTGAATACACAGTTCTCCTCAAATTATGCTCTGTGGAATCCTTCCCAACCTGCAATACAAAACTATAACTCATGGAATCCATGGACATAGCCACCACACCAACATACTTCTTGGTCTCTTGGATGGAGGAATTTCCATCCAAGGAACCATTTTCCTCAACAACCTCCACCTCAACAGCCACCATACCCTCCTCAATACCCTCAATGTCCTCAATATCCTCAATACCATCATCAGCAATCACAGCTACAATTGCAGAACAACTCTGTCCCTAATGCATCGATATGACCTCAACTGCCTGCTCAACCTAATCCTAACCCAAATAATAAAACAGTCCATTAACTTGAGACTGTCAACATGCCGGCCTACTCCCTTTCTCCTGTGCCTTACAATGATATTCGTTTACGGTCAAGGAAAATAGTAGAGCTTGTAATTATAGAATATGCTCCACCCTCTGTACATGAAGAAGGGGTGAACCCACATCATCTATCTGATACAATTCCTATTATTGAAGATGCTGAACATTCCATAAATGGGACGAAACACAAAATGATAAATCCAGTGATGCGCAGCCTACCCAGCTGATTAGGAAACCACCATATCCCNGCAACCTCAGTTTAACCTCCTAGGAGAGTTAAGGAATCTTTATGTTAAAATCCCCCTCCTTCAAGCTCTTCAAGATGTACCTATTTATGCTAGAACTGTTTGGGGCCTGTGCACCAAGAAACCAGGAAGGAAGCCGAGAGATCCTCCCACTGTCCACATCATAGGGAAATTATCTGCATTAATAACAGGAAAAACCCTAGTGACCAAGTATGACGACCCTGGAAATCCCACTGTCACTGTGCAGATTGGGCATACACAGATACCCAATGTACTAGTAGATTTAGAAGCAGCGACTAATGTCATGACAATTGAGACTGTAATAAAACTTGGGCTCACTAATCTTAGGCCGACCCCCACTGTTTTAGAACTGGCAGATAGATCCACCATTAAACCTGAAGGAATTATGGACGATCTCGTCATCTCAGTGGATTCATGGGAGTATCCTACTGACTTCTTGGTTTTACAACCAAAGTCGCAGCTGGGAGGACACCCATTAATCCTGGGAAGGCCTTGATTGGCCACAGTTGATGCTTGCATCAGCTGTCGATCTAGGTCTATGACCATATCTGATGGCACCAAGACTAAGAACCTCACCCTTTATCCTCCAGCTCGGCCGATTCTAGAAGCTGAAACCTCTTTTTGGATGGAGCCAGAGGAGGAGGAGGGTGTTCATCCATTATTAACTTTAGGGAAGGCCTTAACTTTTAAGAATGAAACGGAAGACGATGCCATTAATAATTTCATCAGTGAACCCACTTCAGTCAATAAAGAAGTTTATCAAATCCTGAACATCACTATGGGAAAGGAAGAACAAGAAAATATCACAGAAGAAACACTAGTCGGTGGCACACACATAATCCCAATATTGAAAAATTCGAAAAGTATTCCTATTCAGGTAGAGTTTGGAAAAACCTTGAATATTAATCCCAATCTCTCCTTAGATGAACAGAAGCACCTGATTAGTCTCTTGAAAGAACACAAGGGGGCGTTCGCCTGGGAGTATACAGACATGAGGGGTATTCCCCCTAACCTATGCACCCATCATATTTATATTAAAAGTGACTCCCGGCCTGTGTGTCAGCCTCAACGACGAATGAACCCCAATATTAGGGACATAGTGAAGGAAGAAATTCAGAAACTCTTGGAAGCAGGATTTATATATCCTATTTTAGACAATGATTTGGTTTCCCCGCTCATAATTGTACCCAAGAAAAATGGTAAATGGAAAATCTGTGTCGACTATAGGGAGCTGAACAAAGACACACAAAAGGACCACTTCCCTTTTCCCTTTATTGACCAATTACTCGACACCCTATTGGGGAAGAAGTTATTCTCCTTTCTGGATGGGTTTAGCGGGTACAATCAGAGTCAGATTGCTCCTGAGGACCAGCAACATTTCAAAGAGCTGTAATTGGCATATTTTATGAATTAGTTAATGATAGTATGGAAATATTTATGGATGATTTTACTCCTTATGATAAGGATTTTGAAGAAGCATTGGAAAATTTTAAAAAAAAAATTAACTCACTGTGAACAGACCCAGCTCTCTTTAAGCACTGAAAAGTGCCATATGGTGATGAGTGAAGGAGTAGTATTGGGGCACTTCATCTATGATGATGGAATTCAGGTGGACCCCTCAAAAATCAAGGTGATAAAAATTATACCTACCCCTGCAACTCAAAAAGAGGTGCGAAGTTTTCTGGGGCATGATGGATACTACCGAAGATTTATAGAAAATTTTTCCAGACTTGCTTCTCCTTTGTTTTCTTTGTTAATGAAGGATGTGCAGTTTGTTTGGAGTGAAGCATGCCAAACAACGTTTGTTAAGCTTAAGGAGAAGCTGTCCACAGCTCCTATCTTAAGAGGACCTAATTGGACCTTACCCTTTCACATTTCTTCAGATGCTTCAGATATTGCCATTGGAGCAGTTTTAGGACAGCATGATGGTCAAGTACCTTATGCAATTTATTATATTAGTAAAAACTTATCCCCTGTTGAACTTAGTTATACTGTCACTGAAAAAGAATTCTTAGCTATTGTTTACTCCATTAATAAATTTCAACATTACATTACTGGGTATCCTACATTTGTGCACACTGACCACTCTACCATTAAATATATAATGAACAAACCAGTCACTAATGCCAGAGTGACCAGGTGGCTCTTATTATTAAATAAATTTGATATTACCATCATAGATAAACCTGGAAAAGAAAATGTTGTCACTGATTTTTTATCTCGTTTCAATAACAGTGATGATAATTTACCTGTTGAGGACTCTTTTCCAGATGAACATTTATTCACATTTTCAGCTCATTCCCCTTGGTATGCAGATGTCGCTAATTATCTGGTTGTAGGAAAGCTCCCCCCGCATATGTCTAAAAGAGAAAAGAGAAAAATCATCCAGCAAAGTGCCAGGTATTGTTAGGTAAACGGTCATCTCTTTTACACAGGTCCTGATCTTGAGATTAGAAGGTGTGTGAGGGAAGATGAAATCTTTCACATACTGAAGGACTGCCATGATGAACCTTGTGGGGGACACTTTGCAGATAGAAGGACAGGACACAAAGCGCTGAGGATGGGCTACTATTGGCCAACTCTTTTCAGGGATGCAAAAAGGTATGTTCAGTCCTGTGATAGCTACCAAAGGATGGGCCAGCCCAGCAGATCAGATCAAATGCCTCTACAACCACAATTGGTAGTTGAACCATTTAATAGATGGGCTATGGATTTTGTTGGCCTTATCAATCCTCATTCCAAACAGAAAGCCTACATCCTGGTCTGTACTGATTATATATCCAAGTGGGTGGAAGCTATAGCTCTGGTAAGGGCTAATGACCAGGTTGTGATTGACTTTCTATACAGTGAAATGTTTACCCATTTTGGGGTACCTAAGGAAGTAGTTACTGATGGGGGACCGTAATTTATGTCTCATCAATTTGAAGCCCTACTACGGAAGTATCATGTTCAGCATAGGGTAGCTTCACCTTACCATCCCCAAGCCAATGGCCAGGTGGAAAGCACTAATAAAGTTATTGAATCTATCCTTACCAAGACAGTTAAGAGCCATCGAAAATATTGGGCTGACAGGCTTCCGGAAGCACTGTGGGCATATCACACCACTTGGCGTAACACCACAGGTTTCTCTCCTTACGATTTGGTGTATGGAAAAAGTGCCATCTTTCCAATTGAGTTTGAAATCAAGACCCTGAAAATAGCCACCGAAGTGAACCTGGATGTAACTGAAGCCCAGAAATGAAGATTAAATTAATTGAATGAACTGGATGAGAATCGGTTAGCTACAGTAGACCAGACAATGTTAATTCAACAACAGAGATCCAATTGGCATGACCGATTCATTAAAAAGACGGTCTTCTATGAAGGAGACTGGGCATTATTATACGATTCCATATTCAAAAGGGATTTCAAGGGCAAACTACGCACAAGATGGTTGGGCCCATACCTAGTAGACAGGGTATTTGATAATGGCACAGTCCGCCTGGTAACCATTGATAAAAATCATGTACCATTATTTTCTAATGGTCATGGGCTGCGACTGTACCGTAAGCCAATTTCAAAGGATGCATTTATCTCACAAATTGTCATTGACCCAGATTATCAGCTAGCACAAGGGCAGGAACTTCTCTCTACCTCTGTTAATATTTAATTAATCACTGTAAATTGCGCATGAATCATTGTACACAAATAACTGCTGTTGTTTTTTTCTTTTTCATTATATTATCTTTTCTTTTTGCATTTGATCTTCTTTGTTTTCTGTGGTTTTTCCAAGATTTGCAAGGAAGCACCCAGGGATGAGCATCAGATTGGGCCTGTCGACCGGAAGTCATTTTTCTGTGCCTTCCAGTGCCACATTTTTTTCTTTTTCCTTCAATAAGTTTGTTGCAACTGCGACACCTCTTTTTTGGCGGCTGTGACATCTTTCCCGGCGGCGACAACATCTTTCCCGGCAGCCGTAACATCTTTCCTGACGAATGCGACATCTTTCCCGGCAGGCATGATCCTTTTTCCCGATGGCTACGAAATCTTTCCCAGCAACCGTAACATTTTTTTCGACGGCTGCAACATCTTTCCCAGCAACCGTAACATTTTTCCCGACGGCTGCGACATCTTTCCCGGCGGCCGTGATCCTTTTTTTCGGTGGCTACGACATCTTTTCTGGCAGCTGCAAATCTGCTATATTTGGCTGATATTTCCAGCATGGACGGCTGCGTCTCTGTTTCAACTTCTTTATAACCTGCGGCTGTGACTCCTATGTTATTAGAAAATCGTTTTGTACGCCATCAACTCCTTTAGATATGGCTCTAATTCCTCATCCTCATGCCGGCAATCTGATCTATAAGGTGACATTTCTCGTAATTCCAACCATTTGGACGCGATGGTTTGTGCTTCACTGGAAGAAAGAATTATTGCAGCATCTCTGTTATAATGATTATAATTAATGATTGCGCACCACAGAAGTTCGGCTTCCGCAATGCCAGCAACCACATGTTCTATTATTCTCCAAAGGATATCTAGCGCGCAGTCTCGAAGGTATGGCTTTGATTAACCATGTGATTAAGTATTGACATGATTTAACAATGTCAGTCGTACCTCTCTTTTCATGCCCATTATTGCCCGATTAACTCTCTTCCCGTGCGACGTAAAGACTAATTATGTTATTGGATAACCGCCACCTTCCCCAATTCGGAATGAAATTTCAAATAATCCAGTGTGTTGAAACTTTCCAAATTTGCGTAACATCTCCTCTCAGTGGTCCATGCATACTATGTGTCATAACCTCCATTGTCAGTGTCTGTAATCTGTTGAACAACAAACTAAGTATGAAGGAAGAACCATGGGGATTCCAGCACGTCATGAACCTTTAAATACACGAGCACTCAGGAGAAATGCTGCGGTCTTCGCTATCTTTCAAGCTGCCAGTTGGACGGAATTTTTCAAACGTCTGGATGGATTTAACCATGAAGCAGCCTTATAGTTTGCTCTGAAGCTCACAGAAACTCACTCAGAGGTTTGGGGATTGCACATCGAAGTTTCCGAGGTCATTATAGCTGAGGTCACTGGTATCCCTCAGGTGGGAAGGGCTTGGTTTGGATATCGAGTCCCCACTACTACAGCATTACAGGATTTTCTAATAGAGGGGGAGCAGGTTCACACGACAAGAAGGAAGATAGCACTGCAGTCATTGCTGCAGCCATGGAACTAGGTTATTTTTTTCCTCAAAAAATATATCACTTGTGAAGGTAGGTACCAAACCATTTATAATTCTGAACTCCCTTTACTATCTCATCTCCGCCATAGGATTGTGTTAAATATTCCATATTATCTGCTTCATGATTTACATCATATGGAGGGGTTTATTCAAGCTACCAAGCATCCACTCACCTCACTGACCCACCATGGCCTCATTAAATTAATTATCTTAAGGATCCTTGCTCAACATAATATAACCTGGGAGCAATTTACAGCTCAAGTTCATGAGCCCGCTCCTTTGCTCGGTGTCCCAATTAAAGATGAGCAGGTCCATCCACAGCTGGGGGGACACGAACCACAACAGGAGGACCAAATCCCCTCCAATATAGTTGGGGGGGAGATGAAACTGGATCAGAGGATCAACCAGGGGCACAAACAGAACAATTGAGAGAATATGTACATAAAAACCCCATGGAAGACCCAAATAACAGGGTAACTCTGACAGTAGAAGATGAAATTGGAGCATCACTAAATGTTGCGACAATTGAACCCAAAGATGACAGAGCCATAGAAATGGAAGGAAATATTGAGCTAGTGACCATTGAATCCTCACCCGAGTGGGGAGGAACTTTGATTGAGGACTAACAGCCTGAGGAATAAGAAAATGTTGGAACTGGGAACATTCCTTTTACCTCAGCTATGAATCCCGACATTCCATCACTACAAAAGAAAAGGAAGAGATCAATTGACGAAATTAAGATAGCCCCACCAATAAGAAGGAAAAGAACCAGGTCGGTTGCAGCAGTAGAAGCAGCAAGAAAAATATGGGCAACCTTAGAATCACAAATTGAGTTCCCCACTCTTGAACCCAGGCCAATTGATGCCCCACAAAGGTCGGTCGAAGAAGAACCCCAAATTGAAGGACTTCTGTTTGAGAATACGATATTAAAAGAGGAAGTCCAAATACTTAGAAGGGAATTGGAAAATTGGAAAGAAGCATGCAGAAAATAAGGTGAAGGGAAACTGCACACAATAGTGAAGGCTGCGGACCAATTGGAAGGACCAAATTCTACTAATCCTGGCAATGAGGAAGAAAGAGTGGTATGTCCCACCTGCGGGGAAATATTTGAGGAAGCAGGCCACAAGATTGTAATTCGTGCCTTTACAACACAACAGTCTGCACTTGCAATAGAGGAAGCTCCAAAGAAAGAAGATGATGTCACACAAGAACCAGCATCTTTGAATATGCTTGCTGAAGTTGCCACTAGCTCTGGGACAGAGGAACTAAGGGATGAAGTTATTCCTGATAGTGGGGATGAAGATTGTACTTTGACCCCAGAGTCCTCCCATGACACAGAAATTATAGAAGTGGAACCACAAAAGCAAGATAATGATGAGATTGAACAGGGTGCTTCCACACAAGAACCAGCATCCCTGAATGTGCTTGTCCAAGCTGCTGACCAGATGGGAGAAGAACTTGGGATTGAGGGCACTCTGGAGTTTAATAAATAATTATGTACTACAACTCCAGAATGTTCCCATGACACAGAAATCATAGAAGAAGAACTGCAACAATAGGGAGATGAAGAAGTGAGCCAGGATGTTGTCACACAAGAACCAACATCCTTGGGGGTTGCAGTAAGGACTCTTGAAATGCAACAAGAAAATAACCTTGAAGTGGACATCATCCCTGATATGCATTGGAGTGAAGATGAACAAGTCCAAACACAATCTTCCAGTGATACTGAAATCCTTGAAGAGCAGTTGCACACTAAAGAAGACACCCAATATCAGCAACATAAGGACAAAGAAGAATAGGGCTCTGCTCCACAAGAACCAGTAGCCTCACAGCCTCTAGCTGAGACAGTAGCTGACAATCAGATAGAACATGGAATTCGGGAGGAAGTTGCTCCATAAGAACCAACATATTCACAGTCAGCTACCAAATTTTCCACAAAAGAACCTCAGAAAGAAGACGTTGTTACACAAGAACCAGTGTCTCCAGGAGTGGTGGATGTTGTTGCCGAAGAAAGTTTAGAAAAGGTTGCTTCCACACAAGAACCAGCAACTCTCAAGATAGCTTCAGATGTGCGAGGTGCTGAATGTGGCACATCAAGCGACAAAGTGGGGATTTAACCCCTTAGAAATTTCATCGACCTGGATTCGGACAAGGAGGAACATCATAAAGAAGAAATCCTGAACCTTACAGCAGAAGTCTCAATTCTGAGAATGGAGGTAATAAAATGGAAGATCTAGGTGGAGGAATAGAAAGGAGGGATAATTTATCTTACTGAGCATAAAAAGATTATCAGGGGATTTGAGGAGAAATGGGCAGAAGAACGTATGACCCAGAGAATTCGAGAGGAAGAGCTACAGAGCAATTTAAGGGAGCTGAAAAAGTTCCAATTTATGGAGAAGGAAAAAGAGCAGATGTACACTCTCTCTCAAGAACTCCCAGGCACCAGGGTACCTTCTTCTTCTTACCCCATCTTCCTATTTGAACAGTTTGTTTGGTTTAAGTTGAGAGCTGTGAAAGAATGGAGGTCATTTGAGATAACGACCTCAGTAAAAAATTTGGAAACATTTTTTAGAAGTAGTTTTGAAGACCAAAATTTGTTGTGTGAATTATATTTGCATGAGATGGCTTGCCCTCTGGACCTCCATTCAAATCCTGTCCCTTTTTTAGGGGATGTTCAGTTGAGGGATTTTTCTTCTTTTGTGAGCAATCATGCTCAGTGGGAAAGGTCTTTTCAAACCTTTTCTCACAATGAAGCTCACTCCACCCTGTGGGTTCGAAGTGAGCCTCAGAATCCTGGTACTCTTCTTGCTCGAAACCAGAGTTTGCTTTCATGTCCCGTCCAGACTCGACACATAATGGGACTTCAGGAGGAAGTGATTTCTACTTACACCAACCATATTTCCATACACCAACAAGTAGCATTGGAAGGAAGTAAGCACAGATGGCAGGTTGCATCTCCTATACTCAGAAGCCGAGACCTCTATTGTTTCAGGAATTTTGAACAGGCACTTTCCAGGTCAAGGGCTATGTTGGATGTATCAGGGAATGTGGGGCTAGTTGGTTGGGTCTAAAATTTAAATTCCCCCTCATCTGGTTGCCGAAAAAACCATAAAGGGTGGACTTCTCACTAACTAAGCCAGAGGAGCAGCGATGCTGGAGATATTGGGTTGCTCACAGAGGGTTCGTAGAAAAAGAAGGGGTGCCTGAGTTCCCCTACAACTTCTTCTCTCTTCATGAACAGAGCTTAGTACAAGATTCAGATTCAGAGTAATGGAGGTCGTTGCATGAGGACATGCAACAGGATAGTTGGGGGGAGATGTTGAGCCCAGAAATGGCCTCTTTTGACCACCTTTAATCACCTCTTCTTATTCTATCCTACCCCATTCAGCATACCAATTAAACATGTTATCCCCACTCTACTCTTCAAACCACCAAGGTATGATTGGTCATTGTTTTATTCTATTAATATTTATGATTGTGATAATTAAGGCTTCGTATCTCTCAATGTGCTAACATATTATGGTTTATAAAGGTATTTTTAAATAATTGGACTGCAGGAAGATTGGGATGAACAAGTCACGAAAAGGATGGGCATTCACTGGTCAAGCTAATCCTCATCCATCCTATCATCACCCAAAGAATGCAGTTCCAGTGCGATATCTCGGACAAAGCTGTGACAAGGTAGATGTAACATAATGCGTCATATTTGGAGATCCATAGCGCATTGATACTCGTGTGTAATCGTAATCTGAAGATATCGTCACTCCTGGGGCGATTAACAGTTTTCCTATGTTTCCTATTTTTCATCCTGCCACGTTTGTAACAAATGTTGTCTTTTAGGGCGCCTGAAGATCAGAGATCCTCATGGCTGCCCCATAATAGGATAGGATGTTACGATCCGCATGGTATAAATATGGATAATTGTTTCGATCCTGGGGTTGCTAAACATAGAATCAATTCATTGTATTAGCTGTGAGAAGGAATTGTGTAATCACTCTATCTTTTAATACAAGGGGTTACTTCTGATCTAAGGTTTTTACGTCTGTTCAACCAGCATCTCTGTGTGAAGGCTGGGCCCGCCTTCCACAGGGATTGCTAAGTTAAATTAGGACTTTCCAATTCCTTTGTCGTGTGATGTTATGTTAATTTTATTCTTTTCATAAGAAGCTGTGACAAGTGTGGAATTACAGTGTGTTGTGATTGCATTCCTGGGGGATTTATAGTAGTATAACGTGACAGTCGACTAAGTAGGTAATTATCTCTTATGCAATTCGTGTGGTAACTGTAACAACTTTGTTCATCCTTAGATATTTTAGTTGTTGTTCCATGAATCTTTGCAACTTATCTTTTATTGTTATGATTACCGAATTTCATTCTTGCACTTCAGTTTCCCAGAATAGCTGAACTCAATCTCTGTATTTGAATTCCTAGATCAATATTTAAATTACGCTTGTGGGTTCCTAGAATAATTAGATTGGATAGGTGAATTAGTCATTCAGTGATGCGAATAGGATTTCCCTTCATCTGCAATTGTAATTTAGATATGACTTTTATCTTTCCATTCTTAGATCAAGGTATAGCAGAAGGTAATTGTGATTGTATTTCCTAGAAGATAATTGGAGTAAGTAGATTCTTGGGATGATCATAGCTGAACAGAGGATAGTATGGTTCAATTACAGTGACTTTGTGTTTAAGCATATACTGTGCATGTTATCCTTGAAATACAAGACTTTCTAGGGTTGACAATAAATATTGTACACTCTGTATGTTAGTAGTAATCCACTTGCATATTGGGTGCTTGACACATAGGGATCGCTCTTGAGATGAATTTAAGAAGACTAAACCTCCTACATTTGATGGTGAAGTAAAGACTGGACAAGAGGCTGAATCTTGGCTTCTTGGGATAAAAAATTACTTTCAAGTTCAGGGTTATTCGGGAAACATGAAGGCAAGAGTTGCCATATTCAATCTAAATGGAAGAGAATCCATTTGGTGGGAACACTTCAAGCAAGTAAAGAAGATCAGTGAAAGGAGACTTAAGTGGAAATACTTCAAGAAGTATTTCAAGTAGAAATACCTCTCTAACAGGTATTATGATGACAAGATTAAGGAGTTCCATGAGCTAAGATTAGGACAGTAGACCATGGAAGAGTATGTGAATAATTTCTTGGAATTGTTGAGGTATTTCAGGTACATCAAAGATGAAAAAGTGAAGGTCCAGAGTTTTCTAAGTGGATTGCCTCAGTCTTACAAAGACAGAATTGAGATTTATGAACCTAGAACTCTTGAAGAAGCAATAAGGAAGGCTAAGTATTGCTATGATCAAAGAAAAGGTAAACCAGATTACCATAAAGCATGGAAGGACAAGAAGAATGAGAAGTTTGACCAAAGAAAGAAAGGTTTCAAACCTTCTAACTTCAAGAATCAACAGAAGCAGCCATCCCAAGCTACAAGTAAGCCAGTTGGAGTGATAGGAGAAAATCCTAAGGATCCACAACTGAATAGAGGACCACTTCGATGTTAGATCCACAACTGCAAGATTTGTTAGAGAAGAAGTATATCAAACCGAGTGTGTCTCCTTGGGGAGCACCAGTTATGTATGCAAAGAACAAATATGGTACACTTAGGTTGTGTATTGATTACAGACAACTGAACAAAGTCACTGTGAAGAACAAATATCCTTTTCCTAGGATCGATGACCTCTTTGATCAAATGAGAGGAGCAAAGGTATTTTCCAAGATTGACTTGAGGTCTGGTTACCGTCAGATGAGAATAAAGGATGAAGAAAATCATAAGACAGCCTTCAGAACAAGGTATGGACATTATGAGTTTGTAGTGGTACCATTTGGTCTCACAAATGCACTAGCTACATTTATGTGCCTTATGAACAGTGTCTTTAGCAGGTATTTGGACAAGTTTGTTCTTGCTTTTCTTGATGACATTCTTATTTATTCTAAGAATGAGGAAGAGCATGAAGAGAATTTGAGGTTGAAATCGTAATTGCTCAGGGAGCATCAACTGTATGCAAAGCTGAGCAAGTGTGACTTCTATAGAGATAGAATTCAGTATTTGGGTCACATTATCTCAGAAGAGGGTATATCTGTGGACCCTGAAAAGATTGAAGCCATTATGAAGTGGCCTACTCCAAGAAATGTGACAGTTGTAAGATGTTTTATGGGACTCACAGGATACTACAGGAGATTCATTGACGGATTCTCCAAAGTTGCACATGCCATCACTTCTTTGCAAAAGAAGGGGATAAAGTTTGAATGGACATCGAGGTGTGAAGAAAGGTACCAGCAGTTGAAGAATCTTCTCACCAGTGTAGTAGTATTGAAAGTTGCAGATCCAAAAAAGAATTTTGTGGTATGTACCGATGCATGCGGACAAGGGCTTGGACCAGTCCTTATGCAAGACAACCACGTGATATGTTATGAGTCGAGAAAGCTGAAGGAGCATGAGAAGAACTATTCCACTCATGATCTAGAGCTTGCAGCCATAGTACATGTCCTCAAAATGTGGAGGCATTACTTAATGGGTAGAATATTTGAACTAAGGACAGACCATTATGGTCTGAAGTATCTATTTGATCAGCCTACTCTAAATGCTAGGCAAGCAAGATGCCTGGATTTTTTATGTGAGTTTGATTTTGAAATCAAGCACATAAAGGGGAAAGAGAATAAGGTAGATGATGCACTCAGTAGGAAGGTGCAGGAAATGCATGTGGCATCTCTTAGTATTTTCCAATCAGAATTGAGGCAGCAGATTGTTAATCATGTTGCTAGTGATGAATGGTATGAGCTAGTGACAGACAAATTGCAGCAGCAAAGTCTTGAGAAGAGGTATGAGGGATATAAATTGGAAGAAGATGGACTTCTTACTTATAAAGGTAGAATTTATATTCCAAATGTAGCAGAGTTTAGGAGAGTTGTTATGGATGAAATCCATCAAGCTCCATATTCTGGTCACCCAAGATACCAGAAGACAATTGCTACCGCCAGAAAATAGTACTTTTGGCAAGGAATGAAGAAGGACATGGCTGAATACATTTCAAGGTGCATGAAATGTTAGCAGGTAAAGGTTGAGCATCAACACCTGACAGGTTTGTTGCAGCCTTTTCCAGTTCCAGAATGGAAATGGGAAGTTATTTTCATGGATTTTATTACAGGATTTTCGATGACGTGGAGACAACATGATTCCATCATGGTTATGGTGGACAAGTTGACTAAGGCATCACATTTTATACCAGTGAAGTCTACGCATAAGACTGATGACATTGCAAAGATCTTCATGAAGGATATTTTCAAATTGCATGGATTGCCTAAGGAAATAGTATCTGACGGAGATGTCAAGTTCACTTCCAATTTTTGGAAGGGGTTGTTTGCATATTTGGGTACAAAGCTAAAATTTAGCACTGAATACCATCCTCAGACAGATGGGCAGACAGAGAGAATTAACCAGGTTCTTGAAGATATGCTTCGCATGTACGTGATGGACAAACCAACCAAGTGGGAAGATTACTTACACTTTATAGAGTTTGCTTATAACAATGGACATCAAGCATCCTTGGGGATGACTCCATATGAATCTTTGTATGGAAGGAGGTGTGGGACACTAGTGACTTGGGATAATCCAGTGAACAGGGTTGTGCTTGGTCCAGAATTGCTCAAGGAGATGGAGTAGGAGGTTGTAAAGATCAGGCAGAATCTGAAAGCAGCACAGGAAAAATAGAAAAGCTATGCAGATAAGCATAGGGTGAATAGGGAGTTCAGTGTTAGGGATCATGTTTACCACATAGTGAAGGCAAAGAAGAGTTCCTTGAAGCTTGGAAGTTGTGCCAAGATATCACCGAGATATTATGGGTTGTTTGAAGTGCTTGAAATAATAGGGCTAGTTGCATATAGACATGCATTGCCTGCTAGCACTAGAGCTCATAATTTTTTTCATGTTTCTTTGCTTAAGATATATGTACATGATCCTGTTGTGCCCTTACCCAACAGCCTTTAAAAAACATTATTTCATCAAATAAAATTGTATTTTATTTTTGATGAATTTCATATGGTAAACTTAAAGAATTGACAGCTACTGGAATGGTGACATTCCAGAAGCTACTGAAACAATGAAATTAAATGTTTTTTAAAGAAAAACCTTTGTGAGCTATGGATTAGTTAACAAAATCACTACTTTGAAATTATTATTTTGAATGGATTTGCATTAAAAATCAAGGGTTAAGTGATAATAATTTGTAATGATCTAATTTTGAAATCTTATCCAAATATTTATAATTTGATTTTCATTATGTGATTTTGTTATCGTAAATATTGATAAGGTTTAAGGTTGATTATTGTACTTTTGGCATCTTATCAAAGCTTATTCAAATTATATTTTCAAGGCTTTTGTTCAATAACAAAACCTTATCTTTATAATGGTCCTCATATGTCATCTTTATTGCATGTAGAGGTCGAGATTAATACTACGGGTTATGGGATTTGTATAGCATGTCTCGCACTTCTGAAGGTTAAAACTATTATACAGTAAGATGAGGATGCATTTTGTTCAAAAGGTCAAGGATGGATGCTTGGATGTCTTTGAGAGTTATATTTTGGAATATGCATGAGTCCAAAAAATATGAGCATTCTCAGTATTGGTAATATTGGTGGACATTCCTCCACATGGGTGAAAAGACAGAGTAACCATGAATATTATTGATATTCTCCATATGAAACGATAACCTAAAGAGTATTTTAATCAATAAAGAATTGTTTTATGGATTAAAATATGATGTTTTCAGCACTTTTGTAATTAATGCCATATCTTGCTTTATAAATCACCATAAGTGAATGGACATCATATTATTGCCGCATAACGAGGAGCTTAAAGCATAAAGAGAGAATCTATTATTCAAAATGCGGGTTCATAACAGATCACGTAGTTTTCGTTATACTGCATGGAAATGGCGTGTAAATCTCATGTTGAGGATCATGCCAAAGAATAGTTATTATTATATCGCCAAGCTATTAAACAAAGAGTGCCATGATGCATCATAAAATATGGCCGGTTATAAATGGTTTACAGTCTGCATTGATATGTATATCCAGATCAGTAGTTGCTTGCATAGATTAGGGCGATGAAATTGCAGGAATACAAGAACCAGTTGTGATCAAGAATTGGAAAACATATCGCGAATTCATGAAGGATCTCGTTTTGTTAAAAGAGCTAATAATCTGGATGCAATGCAGATAATGAAGAAGTTAAACATACCAGCCTATGAAGGAAATGGTTACGGTCATTCTGAATTTACACCACACGATCTTTACTGGATTGATGAGATTACTCAAAATACGCCAACGTGAAAGGGAAGATCTGTTGTCTATCTTTTCAGATAAATTTATGATTGCCTTTCTAATTTACATGTGTAATATTTTGATTGATTGATATTAAGAAGATTTTTTAATTCTTATTTGTTTATTGCAGGGCTGTTGGTTTTTTGGAGTAAAGCGTGCTATGGATTTCGTCCTCAGCTAAAAACAGAGAAACTCCCGGGATTGTTGCCTATTACAAAATCGCGTTTTCAACTGACAGGCGATTTTCTGAGCCACGTTGTGAGCAAATGGAGGCAGATCTAAAAAATCCGCCACATGGGTTTTCTTCATATCGGACCCATTTATCTTTACCCAGGGGGATTTTGCCAGAAAATGATGGATTCCAGGAGATTTTCGGGATCCTATGAACCCAATTTTTACAGTTGCGGCCGGCAAGGAAACGGTTCTTTCCAGAAATTTGCCAGTGCAAAGCTCGAATTGGATTTTCTTCTGATCTCTGTCTATTTAAACCAGGGGAATTTGATTGAAAGGGGGAGGTGGAGACTGAAATATTTCTCTTTCAGATCGAAACGTTGATGCCAGTAATAATTTCGGGAATGCTCATCAGAATTGAAAATTTTCTTTTTCATTATTGGGAGAGCAGTCTAAGAGTTCGACTAAACAAAATAAGATTTGTTTCTTGTTCTGGAACATGAATGGAGGAGGAAAGCAGACTGGGAGTTGCTAAAGCTTAAGAGATTTCTCTCTTGAAAGCTTAGAAAACACTGCTGCTAAGGGGTCGATAGTTGGAGGAACGAGAGGACAAGACTGTGGTTCGATTTATTCGTGACTTAAGACATCTTCCTGTCTGCAGCTACAATATGTTGAACTGGTGATATTTAACATATGTTACAGTTTGTATACTTTGCATATGGTTTACGATATCTATTGGTTTTGTCATCCCTGTTCTATATTATCTATGTTTGTAATAAATTCTTTAAAGAATTTTGCAAATATATGTCTTGTATGATTATCGACTTTCTAATGTTTCGATTTTTGTTGATTGATCATATTGTGAAGTTGATGATTGAAATCATAGCTTAACTGTTATGTTATAATTACTGTATGGTTTTGTTAATGTTTGAATTTCTTTTAATATTATCAAGGATACCCATGCAGTATTTTTATCAGCAGAATTCGATTCTAGTTTAATATTCTTTTCGCTCTTGATAAGGATAAGATCGAAAATAGATTAATATGCTGTTTCTTTTAAATTATTTTATGGAAAACAGCCATTGAATTACATTCAGGTTCTTTTCTGATTTTTGTAATTAATGTATATTTGTTAATAATGCAAATTTTATAACTCATTTAACATGTTCGATTAATTTTTGATTATTCATAAGTTTAGTTAATTAATAGATTTGGTTCATAAATTAATTTAATTAAATTACTAATTCATTAGTAAGCAGATTAACTAGTTTAATTTGTACATTCGTAGGTATTTATTAGATTTAATTAACCAAAGCAATAGCTCTATTTTTATCTTTTAGACTTAGTTTAGTTAGATTTTCAGGCTAACAGAGCCTTTAAACCTGTTGGAAACAACCATCCCAAACAGTTTGGAACCTGCTCTAAGGATCTCGGTCTTGGTTGTCTTCCCCGTTACGCGCATAGTCACCTATGCTCGTCAACAGATCCTAACGATGTGATAAATTGGGATGTGATTCGGGTGGAACCCGAGGGAGAGTTCTGAATCGAGCCAATGTGCATCCTCGACAGGAAGGTCACAATGCTCCGGAACTAGGCCATAGGGAAGGTAAAGGTGCAATGGGAGCACTATGGACCTGAATAGGATATGTGGGAGCTGGAGGATACCATGTGATTGGCACATCGATTTTTGTTCAATTCTGCAGAACACTAAGGCGATACCGGTGTAGCATTTTGTTCAAATTTTGTAAAGCATTGAGGACATTGCTATTAAAGGGGGAGGGGAATGTAACACCCCGGTTTTGACCCTATTTGCATTAAATGTATATGATGTATATATTAATCATGGTGTGGAGCTAAAGGCAAAAGCCTCACCATCGATTTGGTTGTGTTATGTTCGGCGAATGAAATCGTTGCCGATGGTATATCATGATATACGACACATATTAGTTTTGGCATCATGTAAATATACATCTTTAATTAAAATAAACCCCAACCAGCTATGTCAATGCAACCATAATGAAAAGGGCATGATTTTCCCAAGGATAAGGTGGGGGGAATTGTTAAACCTTGAACCAATGGGGAAAAAGCCATGTGTCAACCACCCATTTAAAACTGTTGATGTTAGTTGAGGGAAGTTATTGCTGGGAAGTGGTGGGTGGCAGGACTGTCAGTCCTTGCCCAAACGCCCACTCCACCAGCAGACTCTCCATCTTCACGTGGGCAGGGAAACGACTATGGTTGTTTTTGGTTTTTCATTTTTTTTTTCCCACCCTCACATGGAGATGTTCTCTCATCATCCTCATGCACATGATTTTCTTCATCGCTTCCTCACGTAGAGAGAGGGAGAAACCATTTACTATCACCCACAATTTTTTCGTGAAGGAGCCATTCATGATTTGGGTTTGTTGTTGTTCTCCCCATGAATTGTGGTTTGATGTAGGTTCATCCATGAATGTGGTTGATATTTATTTCATCCACAATTCAATTACTATGGGATCCATTACGTTTTGGTTTGCTACTGAGTTGTTTTGGCCATGCTAGGGCCAAGAACAACTCTGAATCGCTTGTTTAGCCTGAGCTGCATACACCATTTGGTTTCCATCCTATTTTCTTTTGTTTCTCACAGAGATGTGAATTGCTTGGTTTTGCTGTGTGTATGCAGTGATTGGTCTTCGGAATGTGTTGGAGTGGTACTGAAATTTGGAGTATGCTTGATAAACCTGGTGTGTTTGGGAGCCACACAGACAGAGCTAGAGGGTTTGCTTTCTTCTCCACAACCCCTGAATAGCACTAGAAGGGAAGTCAAGGTATGAGGGACTATGTAGCAGAGAAGAGACTGATTTCCTTGTGTTGGGTGTGTGTGGGTGTCCTATAATCTAGGATAGTTCTGGTGTGGGTGTCCTTAGCTCTTCAATGAGCTCACTAACTTAGCATTAAGCTTTTCCTAGTTCCTTGATGGCCTGATAAACCCGGCTGTGTTGGCTTGGCTAATTTGTTGATGGCCTGATAAACCCAACTGTGTTGGCTTGGCTCATTTGTGTATCCTTGGCTATGTGTAAGCCTTCTTGTTCCTTATTCCTTGGGGAAATCATGCCCAGCTTAGGGGTGGTAGCATTGCTGAGAGATTAAGGAGCATGCTGGCCTATGTTTGGGTGGAACGTTACAGTGACGTAGCTGGTTGTGGGATGAGTTCTTTATAAGATAAGCATTCTTTTTTATTTTAATTCTGCTATCATATTTCATGTTTAATGAATGATGATGAACATGTTGAATGCCTGAATGAATGCATGTTTGCTTCCATTGCGTATCTGAATGATTATGCATCTTAGCATGTTTTATGTTCAAGCATTTCGGTTTTATGTATGTTCATGTTCATGGGGTAGTTATCTCGGATGGATAATGTTCAGTAGCGTCCTCTTCGCCAGTCGGAGGGTCATGGACATTACAGAAGAGTAATTGAAATCCGGAATGCCAACAGAGGTCACGACTACGACCCTATGGGTTCACAACCCAAATCGCATGCCTCCATAAACAACCAATTCATTTATGCTTAACCATTAACAAAATTACATAACTCATCAAACAATACATATAACGAATTAAATAGATATATCATTACACAGGAATCATTCCTTGTATTAAACAATATAAAAATCTTATTATAAATCCAAGTATTACAAATGGGGACACGAATCGAATCTTGTGGGCATACAAGCCCAACCCTTTTATATAAATCAAAATATAACTTATCACAATTATCCATGCACATGATTCAAACCTTGTGGCTATCAATTTCCAAGGCCATGCTATACATTAAAGTATGTGGGCTACATCCAATAGAAGCAACTCTATTAATTAAACAATAAAAAATCATTACGCTACAACGAGGTCGTAAGACCCTGTTTCCTACAAATGTTGTAAGCACAGCCTCGATCAAAACAAATATTGCATAGTCCCTTTAAAATTCTAACCACGGCGATGAAGGCCATCGTGGGCTTGCACCCCTGGCATATACATAATCTACATTATATACTAAATCCATGAAATCCCTCAAAACAGTAAAACAACCATTGAAACCATGCACAACATTCACCCAAGTCATGGCATACAATTAAAGATACACATTCTGAATATAATAACGACTAAATCTGTTAACGATTTCACCCCACTAGATTTAGCAATGAAATGTAAACAGTAATAAAACATAGTGAAGTTATCGCAGCCAATATGGGAAAGGCTCAAGCCATTTACGGCATGGCCTCACCCCATGTTGTCAACCATTACAATCAAATATGAATACCTAACACATAGACCATAAATGAAGGCATATGCCTGAGTATAAATCATCATAATAAACCTTTAGCACGGCACTTAAATTCCACACACACAGAGTTAGCAAAATAACCATGGCCATCTCATAAAATGCAGAGTATTTACATTATGAACAGTAATGCCAATTGCAGTCTTCCCACACAATCACCTCTAAAATCCAAAAAAAAATCCACATAGGCATGACAATGGGCTAGGGATCCATTGCAAGCAATGGTGCAACCCATGCCTCAAAAGCCCAAATCCATTTATGATTTACATAACCCAAATATTAAATACACAGATCCTGTCAGAAACGCGAGTTTTCTCCACGACCAAAGCTCACACCATTAAATTTAAAAACCCAAGTCTATGCCATACAAATCCCGAAGGCAAATTCAAACCCCATAGAGAACCCCAACATCAAACGATGAAACACCACATAGACAGGTTGAGAGACAACAAGCGCAAGCTTGTTGGCAAGGATTACCTTGCATTTCACTCATAGTCAAAACCCCGATATAGCTAGAGCCACGCTTCTCATCACCACACTTTGGCACCTACAACCAACCAACGAAACTACAAGTTAGAGTATAGCAATGATGGAGTTTTCAAACCAAAACTAAAATGTATGCATTAAATCCCAAAACAAAGCTCACCTTCCAAGTCTAAAGGTCACCTACATTATCCTCTGCAGAGCCAAGACAAACCCCAAAAGACAAATTGAATGACCAAACCAATGTGAGCCAAGCCTAAGGGAGGGATGCCACAAAAACCAAGCTGCATTAATGGCACCAGTTGATTTCCACCACCAAATCCAAATCCCACTATGCCATAGTTTGTTTACGTCGAAATAATGTTAGTCTCCACCCACCATGCAATCATTAAACCCCATTGCATATGGTCCAAACCATATGTTATGTCACCACCCCAAACCATATCGTAATATTAATACATTACAAAGTTTATGTTATAGCAAGGTTAATACATTCAATAGTTAAGGTTAATGCAAAGTCCAAGTATGGCATGCGCTACTCCTAAGTCAAGCCTCAAGGCTTAAAAACATAACAACATATAAACCAGAGGCTTAAACACATTAACTTAATAAAATGCAAATTGTCCTAAGCTTAATGCTTAGTGAACATGGCATATGTAATATGCCATGTTAACATTTAACCGTCATAAAATCTAGGGTCTGGTTTTTAAAGCCACGGACATAACTTTGCAATAAGAAACACATAAGAAATGTTAATAAGATTTAATAAAATAAACATAGAATGAAATTATTCCAAGATGTAAAATGACAAATTACAAAACCATAATGAAGCATAAGTAATTTATAGGAAATTTAGCAGTGATAGCTAAATTGACAAAAATAGTATTTTACCTAGTTATAATTCTGAGACGGCAAGGAACCAAAGTCAACCAACAGTATCTTC
>LPNX011077973.1:200126-226935 GCA_001517045.1 Pseudotsuga menziesii | reverse complement strand
AGGTGCAATATCTTACAACATGATTCGCCTGAATGACAAACCTGTGCGAGAACTTACCAAGAGTGGCTCCTTCCTTAGAGCAAGCGCTCCAGCAGATCCAGAACAATATAGAACCGCGCAAACTAACGTGCAGAAATCCCATTCATAATCTTCATGTGTGCTTCTATGTGCATTCATATGTAAAATATAGAGTATAGTTTGATGAATTTTATGGTAGAGTCATTACAACTAATACAGCGGCAAAAGCCCTGGGTATTTTTATTTACACCTACATTAAGAAGTATATAAAAGTTTTATCGGGGGTGTTTATCTAGTGAGTTTGTTCAGGTAAGATGTATAACAGTTTGATCTTGGGAGGATGAAAGCATATTATAACAGTCTTATTCTGATCCGGCTAGTCACATATTTCATTCCATTAAATTACAGCTAGGCTGTACCGGCTATTACTACGCAGTTGTATCATCGGTAAATTCCCACAAATGATTAAGCATATCATCCTTTTTTATTTTATTAACATGTCGTCCTTTAATTTTATTTTATTAACAACTTCATTGACGGATTTTCTTTGGACATTTAAATTTTAATCACAAGGCTTAAAAGCCGTGTATTTAAAAACTCCTAACATTCAAGACTTAGATTTTTCAAACTTGGCCTAGACTGGCTCATATGTGACTCCACGAAACGATGACTCCACTAACCCGCTGTTGTATAGTTGTAGTAATTAATGTTTTCTAACATTTCCCTTTTTAAAACTTGGCCTCTAGTGACTCATATGTGACTACTTGGCGTACTCGAGTGACTCATATGTAACTACATGAAACTATGGCTCGACTAACTCGTTGTTTGATAGTTGGAGTAATTAATTTTTTCTAACAGTCTCTTTAATTACGACCGCTAAACACATGACCAAACCAAAGTGCTTCTACTTAATTACGACAGCTAAACACATAACCAAAGTGCTTCTAAAATATATTGCCTTGAACAGGTTTACCTTCTTTCCGGCTCTATGTTTATGTGCTTTTTACTCTCATCTTTTAAACTTTCAAAACGTTGTCAAAATTCACAACTCTTTTTCAATTCCATAACTCTAATGGTAAAAGTAATGATTTACATCATTTTCAATACTAAATTGAACACAAACAAAATATTTATTGTAGAGTCCATGCAACAAATATGTTGTAGAGTTTTTCCTTCAGCTTTTTAAGGAGTGGTTCATCTACATTGTTAAAAGAAAATTGTGAAAATTACAAAAAAATCATAATTAGAACCATGTTGGTTGATTTGGTCTTCTTTGAGAGCTTTTTTTTATGTAAGCTGTCATATTTAACTTTTTTTTGGATTTGCAAGTTAATAGTGGATAAATGCGAAATATTTGTATCAAAATTGTTAATACTGGATAACAGCATCCACTTGGTTTTCATTGTCTTGAAAGTAGGATTACCCTTCCAAGCATCAACTCAACAATGGCTTGCTTTTGTTGTCCCACATTCATCCAACCCTCATAAGAAAGGTGTTCACGATCATACATTGGTTCAAGTATGTGAACATGTGTTTTTAAGAGGTCATCTTCATCATCCACTTGTTAAGTTTCTTCAGTGTAGGTTTCATGTTTAATTTCTTGAACTTTCTCATGCTTTCTTTCACTCAAAAATATTATGTTCAATTTCATAAACTTCTTTTGTTAAGTTTCTTTAGTGTAGGATTCATGTTTAATTTCTTGAACTTTCTCATGCTTTCCTTCACTCAAAAATATTATGTTCAATTTCATAAACTTCTCAATGGTAAGCTTCACTCACACATATGCATGATCCAATGTGACAACTTTGAAGATGTTTTTCTTAATTTCCTGAAACTCCAAACATTTGATGAGATTTTCAAATATATTAGTTTAGCTTAAGCTTACATATCTCCAAGATATGATACCTCAAAAATTTTCTATTTTTTTTCTTTTGTGTCTTTCACTTATAATTTTTTTTACATCATAATTACTCATATTCTTTTTTTTTTAAGTTTGTCAAAATAAACTAACTAGACTTCACATTGCTTCTCAATTTCAATTTATCCTTCCTTCTTGACGCTAAAAAGATATAAATTTAATTAGTAAATCTTAATACAAGATTTCCATAAGATATCTCAACTCTTTCTTTCAATATCATGCCAAGACCTTCAAAGTTTCATACAGAGTCCAACTTAACCGACTTCCCATATTCATAACAATAACACATTTATGAAGGTAAAACAATTTTTTTTTAACTTTTTTTCAGTCTTTTAAAAACAAGTTTCATTTAAAAAAAATTACTTTACAACATTCATGATTTTTATTTCTTTAATAAAGTATTCTTCATTTTTCACGTGGCCACATCCCTACGTTCAACCTCCACGACGACGTTTCTTTTCTTCGACGGTGCATAGCTTCTTCAAAACAGACGGTGCGCCCTTGCATTCTGTCCTCAAGCAAATTTCTGTCATCACATACCGGTATCTATTCTTCTCTCCACGGTTCTTTACCCACCCGGAGGTTGCACGGCGATTTATTATTTAAACACTAGCAATGTCACCTTATCTGGCGGCTGGATGCACTTAAATATTAGGTAGGGCGGAGTCCTAGAGAAAGTCTTTGTCACAAATGGCTAATGAGTATCTCATTTCCATCAATTTTGAACTTCTTATCCCTACACATAACTTTAACTATGTATTTTTTCAACCATAGAATCAACAACTTTCCAAAAACAAACATTTTCTTAACCATTAGACTTATTCATTAAGCTCATTTAAGCACTCCCACCTTAACTATGCTTAATGAGAAGATTATCTTCCATCCGAGCAGAAACATAGTGAATTCTTATGCTTGGGACTAAGACATCTAGATCTAACAATGAGGCTGAATGTCTTTCTCTTCTTCTTGGCTTGGAACTAGCAAGGGAGTCTAGTATCTCAAAACTCATCGTCTTTGGAGACTCAAAGTATTTTATCGAGAAAATGAGATTGGATTACAATCACAGTTCCACCAACTTCATGAGAATATATGCTCGAATTCGTAGTCTAGACCCATTCCCACAAATCAACTATTTTAACATTCTCAAGGAAACAATAAAGTCATGGAGAAGCTCACAAATAAGCGGGTCAAGAATAAACTTGGAATGGTTACAATGAAGGGTCAAATCCATTTCCAAAAACAAAAACATGTTCCATATTTATCAAGATATTTTATTTATAAGGTTCGGGTGTTTTTTTATGGCTCTATGGCGTGCCAACCCCCTTAATGAATTCTCAATCTCCACCGAGAGGCGTCCATCTTTGCGGACAAGTGGAATCATCGTTCAAGTGATGGCCTTTATAGCCTGTCCTACTCAATAACTCCCTGAGGTGTCAAGTCGACCGCCGACACGACAAACCATGGAAGACTTCAAAGGTTTGAATGTTCTAATCTTCCCCCATCCCATTTTTTTTTGTTTTCCCGGCTTTTTTGTTTTCCCGGCAAAAGAAGGTGAGAAAGGAAGCTTTGGTATCGAGCCTTCTAAAGAAGAAGAACATCTCCTGCATCTGTTCCAAGGTTTAAACAACGACCTGAAGAAAATCCATGTCAGCTCGCCTAATTTTAGAACTCAACAGTCCCATTACTCATCCTATGTTCTTCTTTTGGCTCAAAGCAACAACTTTCTAACTCCAATGGCGAATAATTTAGGAAATTCGGACATCAACGAAATCAAATCTATTTTCGAAGATATCAAAATCCATCTCCACAAGTTTTATGGAATTGTCGGCATTGACGTCAAGGAGAATACGGTGGGTGCATTCAACGTTAGATTCTTAGCAAACCAAATGGGCTTCCATGAGTCTAGGATTGACGATAACAACCATGACATTCAAGAGTTGATGGATACTGTGAATTTTATCACAAAGCTTAAAAGCCTCTTTGATCTTTACTATATCACAAAATCCCTGTGTCACCATTTTGTAAATAGAAGCATTAGGAACAACGCCTCACTGAGACATTACACTAAGAAGCTTTATGGCTTCCTTTCTATTCTGGTTCTCTCTTATTAAAAAAAACGTAATTGGCGTGAATTTAAAAACTTCTAACATTCAAGACTTAGATTTTTTAAACTTGGCCTCAACTGACTCATATGTGACTCCATGAAACGATGACTCCGCTAACTAGTTGTTGTATAGTTGTAGTAATTAATGTTTTCTAACACTCGCCTTTTTTTAAACTTGGCCTCTAGTGACTCATATGTGACTACAGGAAACTATGGCTCCTTTTTTTTAAGCTAGGCTTCGACTGTCTCATATGTGACTACATGAAACTATGACGCCACTAACTCGTTGTTTTATAGTTGGAGTAATTAATGTTTTCTAACACCCTGTTTAATTACCACCGCTACACACATAACCAAAGTGCTTCTAAAATATATTGCCTTTAGCAGGTTTACCTTCTTTCTTTTTATATGTTTATGTAATTTCTTTATGTACTTTTTACTCTAGTCTTTGAGGCTTTCAAAACTTTGTAAAAATGTACTACCCTTTTTCAATTCCATAATTCTAATTGTAAAAGAAGTGATTTACATCATTTTCAATACTCAATTTAACACATGCAAAATATTTATTATAGAGTTTATGTAAAATATTTTCAATTCCATAATTCTAATTGTAAAAGTAGTGATTTACATCATTTTCAATACTAACTTTAACACATGCAAAATATTTATTGTAGAGTTCATGCAATTCCTTAAGTTCTTCAAGTAGCCCCTCATCTACATAGTCAAAAAAAAAATTGTGAAAATTACAAATAATATCATAATTAGAACCATGTTGGTTCATTTTCTCTTCTTTGAGAGCTTCCTCATGTAGGCTATCATATTCAACTTCGTTTGGATTTGCAAGCTAATACTCGATAAATGCCAAATATCTATATCAAAATTTGTTTCTTTAGCTTTAGCTATTTGTGTAAAGTCATCTTTATGTGCATATTCTTTATGTTTTTCTATTGCAAGCAAGACATCATCCACTTGGTTTTCATTGTCTTGAAAGTAGAATTACCCTTTCAAACATCAACTCACCAATGACTTGCTTTTGTTGTAGCACATTCATCCAACCCTTATAAGAAAGGTGTTCACTATCATACATTGGTTCAAGTCTTTCAACCTGTATTTTTAAGACATCATCTTCATCATCCACTTGTTAAGTTCCTTCACCATGGGATTCATGCTTAATTTCGTAAACTTTCTCATGCTTTTCTCCACTCATAGATATTATGTTCAATTTCATAAAGTTCCCCATGCTCAGCTTCACTCACACATGCATATGCATGATCCAATGTAACAAATTTCAAGATGTTACACCTACTCTCATGAAACTTCAAAAATTTGATGAGATTTTCAAAAATATTACTTTTATCTTAAGCTTAAATATCCCGAAGATATGATACCTCAACTTTTCTATTTTTTTGTGTCTTTCATTTATAATTTCTTTTACATTATGATTATTCATATTCTTTGTTTGTTTAACTTTTGTCAAAATTAATTAACAAAACTTCACATTGCTTCTCAATTTATCCTTCCTTATTGACCCTAAAAATATATAAATTCAATTAATAACTGTTAATACAATATTTCCATAAGATTTCAACTCTTTCTTTCAATATCATGCGAAGAAATTCAAGCTTTCATACATAAAGTTCAAACTTAACCGTCCTCCAATATTCATAACAATAACACATTTTCAATAATAGATGTAGATTCCATTGTTGATGGTCTTACAACCACCAGGATTTCAAAACCATTTTTATTTACATTTGATAATAACATAGTAATACGACCTTTAGGGTATGTACCTGATTCTTATTTATACATTTGCTAAATGTGCATCTCTTGTTTAAGATAGTAACTATCATGAATTTAATTTTATGAATTAGTTGGAACTACTAATCTCGGTCTGTACCATTAAATCATATGAGTTTGGTTAAATCTTGCTTGATAGTTTATGTTACCAAAAGTAAGTCTACACGAAGGCTTCCATCTACAATGGTCTTACTGCGATAGAGGAGATTTGATTGATTCGTTGTTTAGAAAAAAAAGGATTGGTATCATGTAGATGAGATTTTGGTTATTAAATGGTGAAGGTTGAGGCATTGGTTTACCTTTACGATCATGATAGATGCTAACAACAATTCATGGAAGTGGATCCAAGCTTTTAATTGGATACCCTCGACTCAATCGAGCACTACTAGTTAATTAACATATTGGATATTTTTTTGATTTCACATGGTATGGTTTCTCATATTACATATATAATTGAATATAGGGTATCTAGAATGATTCCCTTAGATCACAATCAATCCCGATCTGACATTCTTAGTCTGTAATATTCAATTTGTAACAAGGGTTTATGAAATGGGAAGCATTTTAATATGTTATAAATCTATGAAGGCCTTTGGACTCTTAACCAGATTCAGGTACTTTTGATTATCAGTTTATACAGTAGAATACTTGTTTGTTTTATTCGATTTGTTTTATTTTGGTGATTTATCTGTGAATTTGTGATAATATAATAATCAACACTCGATTCGGTTATGGATGCTCGAACAGGGATCTGCTAGAAATCGATACTAATACTAATAAGATTATTTTATAGATATGAATATAAATAAGAAAGAGTACTTAGATCAGAAACATAATAGAGATTATGATTAGTAAACAGATGTGTAATAATACCATATTTTATTGAGTTGTAAAATGGATACTCTATTCAAATGCATAATAGATCACTAATTAATTCATGTGCATAAAATATCAGTACTTAATTCAAATGCATAATAGATCATTACTTTATATAGATCTGCATAATAATTTTTTTCTAAAAGAAATATAGTTGTGATTCATCGATGAAAATGGAAATCCTACTGTAACTAGTTTTAAAAAATAAGAAATAGGACAAGGAACCTGGCACCACTGTTGAGAAAATAGAATTGAAATAGTAGTTCCTCCCAAGAAACTCCTAGAGCAGCCAAGTCTCACTTTCTGTAGAACCCCTGAGCCTGTTCGTTGAACCATGAGAGAAAAATCCACTTAATGCGCCATCTCTTGCATTATCAGATTCAATTCCCATGTCCAATGCTAGCTTCCTACTTGCTAATGGACATACTATTATATAGTATTTTTCGTAAGACTTGGTCATTTATGAGCCTCCTGCTCTTTAGCACTTAACAAAGAGTTGTGACTTGATTTTGAGGAAAATGCCTCGTGCACCTTGAGTTCTCACTCAACAACTTCAACCTCTTTTCTTTTTCTCTTGTGAGTCAGCAAACACTTTGCAACATCTATTTAATTTATGTCCCCTCGAGTAACTTTTATTAAAAAAAAATTAATCCATTACATTTGTTTATTTTTTAATTCTTGTCAAAAATATAAAAAAATAAAATAAAATAAAAGATTAAAAAAATTTAATAACAATTTATTAGATCTTAATTTATTACAATGTATTTATCACAAGATTGAATTATACTTTGCACTCATTACATTAGCTAATGTTGACATGGCACTTAACACAAGATTGAATTATACTTTGCACTCATTACATTAGCTGATGTTGACATTTTTTTTTCAGGAAGAAAAAGCTTGTCCTTGGTATTCTTATTAAGAATCAAAGGGTATTGAAAACATCTGCCCAAAAGGGATTACATCACAGAGAAGTATGCCAGATAATAACCTATTCCAATGTGAATACATCTAGTCACTGCCAGGGGGAGTGGCTTGCAATAGAAAGTGTAAAATCCCATCAGAAATCTATCTCATCATATGATAGATCTAAAGCAGTCAGCCCTATCTATCGTGAACCAAGGGGATCAGATCTGCGATTCAAAAAAGCAACTCATATGGATCCTTTATAGGAAACCAGTGAGTGACAAACTTCTCAAAAAAGCAATGCTCAAAAGAGCTAGAAGGAGTCACAAGTGACCAAATGGTCATCATAAAATTCTAAAAAACAGCCGAAACCTGGATCAAGAGTGAGAGATGTTTTTGAAAGACTGTCTGCAATCCGATTGTGTTCACGATAGATGTGACTGAAAGCAAGATCATGGAAGCTTGTGATAAGCTTTTGTGATTCCCGGCACCAGTGAAAGAGATCTGGTGGGGTGAGAACAATGATACATTTGGCCCAATTGATGATGACTTGTGAGTCACCATATATGTGGACCAATGGAATGCCCATCATTTGGGAGGAGTGCAAAAGGGCCCATAAACCCAATAGTTCTGCCTTGGTATTGGTACCACATCCAACCCCCAGTGCAAAATCCAGATGGTGATTCACATAAAGGAACGGACTATATCCAACACGAGCAGCAAAAGATGTAGATGCACCATCGAAAAAGACACATGGAAAAATCATACAGGGTGCCGGACCAATCTGTCTTGCCTTTTTTCTAATGCTGTCCTTAATAACAGACCGTGAAGAAGAAAATTGAACAGCATGCAAAATCTGATGGTAGATACCCAGAACTGTTACCCGTTTTCCATCAAAAATAGCCTTATTACGTGATTTCCAGATAGCCCAATATATATGATGGGGAATATATCTAAGAACAGAACCACTTGGGTGATTAGAAACCCAATAATCTAGGAACTCTGCAATAGAGTTTATTAGAGGCGGGATATAAAGCTGGAAATGATCGCTGATAAGACCTCGGATATTGATCCATATTGGGCAACGGGAGAAGAGATGGAGGACTGACTCCTCATCTTTAAAACATAAAATGCATATGCCGGGACCATGCTTACCCCGTTTTTGGAGATTATCCCAAGTGAGAATCTGATTTTTCATCACCAACCAGATAAAACATCCAATTTTGCGTGGCAGAGAACAATTCCAGAGAGATAAAGATATTTGATTCCCCAATACAGGCCTGAATGTGTTCACCAGGCAATCATAAGCTCTGTCAGCCGACACGGATCCATCTTTTTTATTGTAATCCCACATCAAAGTATCCGAAACATCTGTGAGACGTATACCGTTAATTTCTAGAGCACGAGTATACAAGTTCCAAGTATCTTTCCAATCCCCATCAAGGAGTAAATCATCCACAGTGTACCAATAACATTGTGCATCTGACAAGGAATTGTGAGCCTAAGCAAGGGATATTATATCCAAATCTGGCAGGTAAGTTCTCAATCCTTCAGGAAGGAGAAAGGTGTGGGGGATACCAATCAAAGGATCAATTCCTACCTGTATATCTCTTCCATTACCCACCTTCCATGCAAGATGTTGACCAAGCCAGGGTATAATCTGTATGAACCCCCTCCAGAATACAGATACACCATGAGTACAGAAATTTTTACTATGGATCCAGTCAACCACAGAGGACTTCTTCAGGTACTTGGTGGTAAGGACACGGTGCTAGAGGGTGTCACAAAAGAGAACCCCCCAAAAGGTTTTGAGGCGAAGTGCAATACTGAACCAATGGAAATGCTTAATCGCCCACCCATCATATTTCAATGGTCAGGAGAGATCAGACCAGCAAGCAAGGTGAAATCGACGAGAAGAATCAGAGGAACCCCACAAAAAGGCAAAGGTGATACTTCTGAGTTTCTGCATAATTGAAGCAGGAATAGGAGCTAATCCCATCCAATATACCTATATGCTGGAAAGAACAGACTGCACAAGAATCAACCTACCCCCCAGAGAAAGCAACTTATGGGTCCAGAGGCTAATCTTTTTTTCAAACTTTTTTATCAGCCAATCCCAGTCATTCGTTCTGTATCTAAGAGGCTTGATATAGAAACCAAGGTAGTTGAAACCCGAAGAAATGGGAAGCATTTGGTAGGGAATCGATCTGGTAAGATGTAGGAGATCTGAACTAGAAATATTGTTGTGGAGAATAACTAATTTTTCCAAACTGATTAGCATAACAGAAGCCTTGCAGAAAATATCCAGGATAACATTAAATGCTTCCCATTCTTGCAGTGTGCCAGAGCCCAAGAGGACAACATCATCCACAAACAACAGATGAGATAGTGCGAGAGTTGGTGATATTTGAATACCTCTAATAAGACCATTTCTTCGAGCATCTACAATGAGAAGACTGAGTCCTTTGATAACAAGGATAAAAAGCAGGGGAGAGAGAGGACATCCTTGACGTAATCCCCTAGAAGCCGAAAAAAAGTTGGAGGGGGTACCATTGATCAAGACAGCAAAGGTAGCAGATGTGAGGCAGCCCATAATCCAGTTAATAGTCTGAAGGGGGGCACCTATTTGTATGAGAATGAGGCGAATATAAGTCCAGTTGACCCTATCAAAAACTTTGATCAAATCTAATTTGAGGACAAAGGCGCTGAGATTATTTGTCTTGATGGAATGAAGGGACTCCTGAATAATACCTATAGGTTCAGTGATCTTCCGGTTCTTTAGAAACCCATATTGTTCCTGGGAGATACATGAGTCCAGAAAAGGTTTAATTCTGACCGCAATGACTTTAGAAATGAGTTTATACAGAAGATTACACAAGGATATAGGTCTGTAATCAGCAAAAGTCTGAGGCTTGTCACGTTTTGGGATCAGAGCAATGAAGGTGGAATTGAGAGAGGTAGGGATCAAGGTAGAGACTCTGGTAAAGTCAATAGCAGATAGAAGCTCCTTTCCAAAATGTTCAAAAAAGTGTAAGTAAAACTCTACGGGCCAACCATCCGGTCCCGGGATTCTGTCTTTTTTGAATGATTTAAGCGCGAAATCTAATTCCCCGAGAGCAACCGGACAGGTAAGTTGAGAGGCATCCCCCTCCAAGATCATTCTCGGAAATAGTTGAATAACCTTGAGTTGCTGGTATAAGCAGGTATTCCCATCATCCTTAAAGATGTTGGAAAAGTGGGCAAGACCCAGATTTTTGAGTGTAGTCTCATCATCAAAAATGTTACCAGCCTCATCTGCTAAATCCCAGATCGCATTCTAGTTGCGCCGACCAGAAGCCAACAGATGGAAATATTTTGTATTCACATCCCCCTCAAGATACCATTTGGCTCTACTCTTTAATTGCCAAGTAAGGAGGATATGGTTCATGATCTTGTTCCTCTCAGATCGGTAGTGATCCAGCAGAGCCGAGTCCCCCGAATTGAGTATACCATGGGAAGAGTTAGTAAGGAGAGATGAGATAGAGAGATTAAAAAAAGATAAGTCTTTGTCCATCTAAGACTGTTTATCTCTGATCCAACCCTTAGTTTTATGCTTGAGGGTCTGTAGCCTCCCAAGGAGAGAGTCCAGGTCAGTAATAGAGTCATCCCTATATAGATTGGACCAGAGGGAAGTAACCCATTCCGAAAAGACTGAATCATTAAGCCACGATCTATTGAACTTAAAAGGATAATTGTGCGAAGTCCTTTTCTTGTCCCATTCCAGAACAATAGGATAGTGGTCTGAAATATCAGAGAAATGGGACCAGACCTTGTAGTAACCTAGAGAGGGGAGAAGAGGGCCAGAGATCAAGAAACGGTCTAATATTTTACTAATACCCTCTGGTCCCGCCCGACCATTGCACCACATGGGGCCAGCACAAAGAGGTGCAATGTCCATTAGACCAAGGGAATCAAACAGAGTGGTGAAGTATAAGGAGAGAGGGTCTGGGCATGATTTAAGGCCCCAAATCTCAGAAGAATGTAAGGTGAGGTTAAGATCCCCCCCCAGAATCAGATTCTGGGTACCCAGGAATCCACTTTTATGGGATTTTTCCCAAAATGTTTTGCGATCTTTATAAGGTCCGTAAACATTGAGAATTGAGATAGGGTAAGTTAAGCCCCGAAAAGTAGCCTGGATGAGGAGACCTGCACTAATTTGATAGGATTTAAATCTCACTTTAACTGGGTTCCAGGCCGATAACAAACCACCAGAGAGGCCCGAGGCATCCAAGGCGCAAAACTCCCAAGATGGGAAAATCTTAGAAAAAGCAAACAAAGCAGAAAGAGTGCTACACATAGTTTCTTGGAGGAGAATCACATCTGGCTTGAGAGAATTGAAGAGGGTTCGAAGGAAATGTGACTTGGCCTTACCTCCAAGGCCACGAACATTAAATGAGACTATCTTCATGGAGCACCATCATGGGGGTTCAGTGCTCTAAGTCCCCGAGAAGGATAGTTGAGTGCAGCATCATCAAGTCGAGCTGAAAGTGGAATATAGGGTGGTGATGCAGATGATAGATCAATCTGCTTCTTTGCCTTTTTATCCCTTTTATTCCTAATAGTGACATTTGCAAACTGTATGGAGTTTAGGGGAACGGTAGAGGGGGAGGTCGGGGTAGTAGCTATGAAAATGGAGAGGGTTTGTTTAAGGGTAGGGTCAGAAAATGATGGGGAGGAGGTCAGACTAAGAGGGGGGTGGGGAAGTGATGGGGATGACCCATGGGAGGTCAAGGGCGGGAAGTCCACCAGGGATGACAGCAATGGGACAGGTGGGGCCTGAGAAGTAGTGACCTGCTCCAGTGGAGAGGGCATGGATAAGACCTAAGGGGTCGGTGAGACCCCCAGAATCGAAGCCATGGGAAACGAGACAAGGGGAGAAGAGACCGGAGCAGTAACAGAATCTGAAGAGACATCGAACTGATTAAAATCAGGGAGAGGGCTTGGATAAGAGCCAGGTTCTCGAGAGGAGTCCGAGGGTGGTTATTTTCTATGAGACTGTATCAATCCATCCACAACACCCAAAAATTCATCAGAGACAATTTCTGTAGGAAAGAAAGATACATTATGTGTACCTAGAGGGGCGCCATCCTTAATAGAATGAATCAAGGAACCTTCGTCATGTTCATCATCCGAACCAAAAGCAGCCTCCCTCATGTGTAGTGAGAGGCATTTGTTCCGGAGATGTCCTAACTCATGACATATGCTGCAGCTGAAGGGGACATGAAGGTAGTCTAGCTTCTGGACAAAAAGACGATCACCACAGAGAATTTCCACCTCCGCTGGAAGACCCTGAGAGACGTCCAGTTCTACGAGAACACGGGCAATTCTTTTATTATATGCAAGGAGAAAGTCTGATTCCACATCCACAAAACGTCCAATGGAGTTTGCTATACCTTCTAACACCTTTTTGTTCCAGAGTGGAAATGGCAGTTGTGGAAGAAGTGCCCATAAATGTCGTTTTGTGATACGCTCACGGAGGGGATCGAAGCCAATGTGCCACCGATTAAGTACCAGTGAACCCTACCCGATACGCCAAATACCATCTAGGATTCGTTTACAATGATCTTCCTCAAGGAAAATGAAAACAATCCAGCCCCTCGATAATAAACTGATGGTGGGAACATAATTAATCAACGGCTTCCAGTAGGAAGTTGCCCATTCCACCCAGTCAGATTTGTTCATCCTTGCATATTCCAGTCTTCCCACCAATGCACGTGAACAGAGAGATGTAACGCGATCCAAATAGATGTCATGACCGACCACGAATCTAAACCTACCCTCCTGTACTTTAATGTTTTTTGAGCTTCTTTTTCGACGATATCTGGTAATGGGTGCCTGATCAGCCATAAATATCCCTTTAGAATGAAACCGAGAGGATACCAAGTCAGCCCGAAACTTATCAAATGCTGACCCTGCAAGAGAGCAAGTGGGCAGAAAACCGAGACTATGGGGAAACTAGAGAGGCATAGACACCAAAGAGTGTATCTAGAAAAAAACCATCTTCCGACAGCATCAGGAAAGCATAAGGTACAAGTGTGACAAAAACCCACGATCAACAACCCTAAACCAAAAGAATTCTGAATCTTTGAACAAAGTGATATAAGGATATACCCCACAGGAGACCCATAGAAAAAAGGTGAGCCAAGGATAAGGACAGAGTCAAACCCAAAAAGGGGCAAAGAGAAGTAAGCCAAATGATAAGCTTACCGAGCCAGACAGAAGCCGTGGGAAATGAGAAACCCTAATCCCAAAAACAGTGAGGGAGCATGGTCAAACCAGGCAGAGCAGGCAGTCCCTACAATATAATAAAGGAAAAGACAAATGTAAGGACGAGACAAAGGTTTCCTCAATCAACCAAACCCTGACAGGTACAGATATAAAACCCCAAAAAAAAGAGCAAAGACGTAACGGGTTTTCAGGGTCAACCCCAACCGTGCACGAAAAATGTCAACAAAGAGAGTCACGGAAAAATGACGAGAGAGCCATGCAAGGGTGACAGCTTCCGAAATGATGAAAAAACTATGCAGTCAACCAAAAGCGATCTCCTTCCCACTTATTTTTACCCTTGGTTGGCACTAGTCCCCCATTTAAGGGGAGGGACTCCAAGTGGCTTATTGCACAGAACTGCCCATAAACTTCGAATAAAGCACAGAAACAAGAAAGGAGCGGCCACAGTAACCCTAGAAACCCCAGACAAAAGGAGGTACACGAACAGAAACCTTGAAAGCCCACCACCGAGAGACCTAAGCTGGAGTGAGGGAGCACCATGAGCATCCTGAAAGCTGCAGACGTGGGAAAAACCCAAATACCTGCACCGCACAGGAACAATTGTCGAAGCAATGCTTCTCCATCTTCCTCAATTTTTTGGTTTTATGTCATGTTGACATGGTACTTAACACTTAGCTCATGACGTGATTGTTATGGGTCAAGAGATGGGAGTAAAATTTAAAAAGTAAATGGATATTCATGAGTACATAGAAGTGAAATTCAATAATAAAAAAAAGCAAATCATTTTTTCATTAGGGTTTGTACTTAGTGACCATGACTATTTTCTCATGAGCTTCAAGCGCTTAACACAAGTTAAAATATGTTTAATGACCAACACTAATTTTTTATAACCTTGAATAGCTCAAATAACCCTCATTTCATGAAGTAACGCTCATAAGAGATTTGAATAGATAGGATTAAGACTAACAAGATAAAACTTCCATAATTATGTAGTTGGATTGTACATCTAAAAAATAAATTATGTTTGGTCATTCCTATTGAATTTTTAAAGCAAAATGACCTAAAATGGGAAATTGTATTTTCTCATGTGTTTCTTTGAACTCAATAATCATTGAAAATGGTTTGGCATGGATATATTTCCCCAGGTGGTACTATAAATTATAGGGGAATATTTCATGATATTTATAGGGTTTGGATTAGTTATTATCAATAAGAAAACCAACCGTTCCATAACCCATCTTGGTGTTTCCATTGTAACGGGACTTGCAGTGATGATCATAATTTACAGGGTACGCCATAGGTCATATTTTTGGAGCTCATTTGAATCCTACTATAACCCTAACACTGGCCTTTGCATTTGTATGGAGATTTATTTGGACTCAAGTATGTATGCAATATCTCTCATCAATTAAAATGACTTAACTTGCGGTCTCTCTCGTGAACACCCATAGGCACAAGTTATTAGTTATCACATTTAAATTGCTATCTGTTTTATATAATTGTTTTTTAAGAGGACCCTATGAGTGTAACTAAGATTGAATGCTAGGGTAGTTAGTAAAGAGTAAGACATATAATCAATAGGATTGACATCGGCTTGACTTTATTAGTTTGAAATACAGCCTACATAGGAGCTCAACTTTTTGGAGTGATATGTGTTGGATTTGTGCTTCGTTTGGGGTTTGGAGAAGTCGCATACATTGGACCAATTCTCCCGTCAGGCTGAGTCATTAAGTCCTTCATGAAAATTTTTGTTACATTTTTTTTTATGCTTGTGATTTCCATAGTTGCCACTGATACAAGAGCGGTAGATATCTATAATATCCCGAATTTTGACCTGAACTATATTGGGCATGAGCCCCATGGCATATGAGTTACTTTGATGTTTATGTTTATATAGTGGGAGTATGCCCCACTGCACATGATTTATGTTGATTAATTAGATATATTGGTTGTAATCCAATGCACATGTTTTATTGCCTTGTATATGATTATATATGTTGGATGTGGACCGTGATGGACAAGCACTATTGTCGTGGTATGATGTACTAGATATATTATTGTGTGAATAACATATACATATAGTGAGATGATTATTGTGATGTATTGTGCAGAAGACTGAATGCATGATTGAGTTATATTTTTGAGAATATAGTTTCCCCATGGGGGCATCACTTGTTGGCCAATATCCTATCATGTTAGTTCATATTGTGGGTTTTAAAATTATCAAAAATCGAACCAATATATTGTAGGTATTGGGGGGATGAAGGGTTTAAGGTGGGGGTGGGTAGGGTGGTTTATAAGGATTGAGGTATAAAAAGGGGTGGGGAGGAGTTTTTAAGTATTGGCAAAGGGTTTCAACAAAAAGAGTTTGGGTCAATATCTCTCGAAATTAAGGGTATTCTTTAATATCCCATGATTGCACGTGCTATGTGAGAGGTTCACTAAGTGAAGTCCCCGTGAGTTTCTCCTTGTATCTGATCAAACAAATCATCTATGAGGGGCAGAGGATATCTGTTTTTAATTTTCATTTTGTTTAACTAATGGTAATCTATACATAAACATAAGATACGGTCTTTCTTTTTAACAAATAAGAATGGTGCTCCCTAAGGGGATACACATGGTAGATTGTGTAATTCTTATCTATTAACTCTTATAGCTGTAGTTTTAATTTATTGAGTTCTAGGATTTTCAGCCGATAAGGAGCCTTTGAATTGGGTACAACTCTCGGTACTAATTCAATAGTAAAATATAATTCTCTTTTCGGAGGTAATCCTAGAATCTCTTCCGGGAATACATCTAAAAATTCTTTTAAAATTGGTATATCATCAAATTTTAATTTATTTTCTTTATTCATGTGTTCGTCATTCATTACATGCATAACAAAAAATTTAAAACCTTTACTCACAAACATTTTCATTTGAAAACCTAAAATATGTCTAACAAAAACTTTTGTAGGTATTCATTTCACTATAATTGTTTCTCCTTTTTTATATAAGCATGTAAATGTTTTCTCCAAATAATTTAAAACTACTATTTTCTTTTCGAGCAAGTCCATACCTATTAAAACATCATATGACCCTAGTGGTAGTACATTTAATTTCACTTGAGTTTGGAATTGACTCAAACATTTCACAATCTTCAACATAGCTAACTACCTTTCTCTTGGTTCATGTAGCTAACTGAACCAACAAAGTTTTTTCAAACTTTTTCAAACACAAGTTACAACTTTCTGCTATACTAGGTGACACATAGATTTAACAAGCACCTTAGTATATAAAAATAGAAATGGGTTTGTTCTGTATCATACCTTCTATTTCAACCATGGATGTTTGGTGATCATCCCGTCGATTCTGCAAAGCTGCATTAATTTTGGGCATTTCATTTGCTACATCACCAACATTTGGTTCTTCATATATTGTATGCACATTGCTGAAATTTATCTTTTTGTTTGGACAATCCGTCGCATAATGAGGTCCCTGACATTCCAAGCATTTTACAGGTTCTCTTTGTTCATTATTTTTGACATAATTGTTAGGTATGTCCATGTTCTTAACTGCTGTAATATTCTGTTGTGTATTACTTTTAAGATCTGTTCCTTGGTAAGCATTCTTATAATGGTTTTAGGAATTATTTTCGAAATTTATATTGGAATCAAATACTTTCTTTCTTTGTTCAAAATTATTTGCTCTTTTACTGTTCGAGTTAGGTATCCCTTCTTTTTTTTATTTTTGCTTTGTTGATAACATAAATTTTCTTTTCTCATTGCTTCCTCAAGCGTTTTTGGATTTTCATATTCAATTATGTCCTTGAAGGTAAGAGGTAAACAACTCAGAAACCTATGTATCTTAGGATTTTCATCGATAGTATAAGATACGTATCATAATAAACTTAAAAAATTACTACTTAGTTCCTTCATCGATATCAAACCTAGCTTAATGTCGTAAAATTTCTTATCCCTTTCTTTGTAATACCATTCAGACACAAATTTTCTTTCAAAGTATTTCTTAAAATTCCTCTAAGTCACATACTTTTCTTTAATGTTTTTCACTCTTTTTATATCCTTCCACCGTATATCAACTTTTTTCAGTTAAGTTATAGATAGTCATTCTAGCTTTCAACCTATCTGAATAATTATAGATTTGAAAATATTTTCTCATACTTAACAGCCATGCCTCGGCTTCTTCTCCTTTTTCCACCTCACCATTAAAAATATGGGGTTTTATCTTCTTAAACTCTTTTGGAATTTCTTCATAAAGTTTATACTTTCTCTTCTTAGGACTATTATCGCTATCACTACTTTCACTGGAATATTTATGTTTATCTCAGTGTGCCTTAACTTTAAATTCTCATGAGGAATTACTTTCTTTATCAGAGAATTTTAACTTTTTACCTTTACGCTTGTAGGATATAGTTTCATACTCACATTCATGTTATTTTCTTGTATCTTTTACTTTGTTATATAATTTATCCACCGATATTTGATTTAGTTCTTCATGTGCTCTTAGGATTTTGTCATTATCTTCCTTTATTGTCTGTAATTCAACTTTTAAGTCTTTTACAGTTTGGAGTAATTATGTGGTTCATTATTTAATTCCACATATAAATCATCTGGATTATTATGACGTGATCCATCTTCAGCAGATGCCTCTACTCCTTGAATTTCTTGCAAAATAAAAATTTATATTTGTGTACATAAACAATTTTTAAACATAGTTAGTATTTTTGTTTTCCTGTTTTTATATTGATCATGCGATTTGAGCCAACTTCGGGCCTATTGTTTGAAAACTCACCCTTGAATCTATAATTCTTGTTTATGCCATAAACAAGAATTACAAGAATTATAGATTCAGTTGACATTTTAATTTTGTAAATGTAGATTAAGGAAATGTTTAGGGAAAATCGATATAAACAGGAAATATATAGTTAAATGTAGGAATATGTGATACAATTTAGAAATAGATGATTTCAATACATTAGGTGTAGAATTCAAATTTCGAAAGGAATCAAAATTCTAAATTATTCAAGTTTATCATTAGTAGGCTAACTGAAAACAACTAGATTCTACACTAATCATCTTCAAATCTAAGATTTAAACATATTCTACAAACATTTAAAACATAAAGTATGAACCTGGCACCAACGCTAGGAAAACAAAAGTGGAGAATTTGTTCCTCCCAACCAACTCCCAGAGCAGCCAAGTTACTTTCTCCAGATCCCCCGATCCTGTTCATTGAACCACAAGAGTAAAATCCTTCAATTCTCCATCTCTTGCATTCACATATTTTACTCCTCGTCCAATGCTAGCCTCTTCCTACTCATGGACATACTAATATATAGTATTTTTCCTAGGACTTCGTCATTTATGAGCCTCCTTCTCTTTAGCACTCAACTGGAGATGTGACCTAATTTTTGGGGATGATGCCTCCGACATCTTGAGTTCTCACTCAGTGGATTATGCCACATATTTTTTCCGCTTCTGGGTCAACAAATGCTTTTCGAAACCTATAACCCATTTGTCCCCCTTTAGCATATTTTATTAAATAAATTTTTTTATTATAAAATGTTTTATTCCTCAATTTTCTGTCCAAAAATAGTAAAATAATTAAAATATTTTTCGAGTAGAATTAATAACAAATTATCAATTGGGGGGGGTATTACAAGATCATATGCATATTATAATTCCCTATTAAAAATGTATTTACGATTCAGAACTATATTTAGCCTATAATCTATCAATACTAAACAAATAAGAAATCGATTAGGGAACCTCACACAACTATGAGTAAAACATAATTGAAGTTGTCCTTCCTCCCAACCAACTCCTAGAGCAACCAAGTTTTACTTGCTCCAAAACCCCATTGCATGTTTTCTAAACAATAAGGACAAAATCCGATCAATGGGCCATCTCTTTGCATCAACGTATCAATTCTCTATCCATCGCCAACCTCCGTATTGCTTGATGGACATACTATTTTATAGTATTTTACCTAGGACTTGGTCATTTATGAGACTCCCGCTCTTTAGCAATCTACAAGGAATCTTGACCAGATTTTGGGGAAGATGCCTCTTGCATCACTTGAGTTCTCACTTACTAGCTTTCACCACTTGTCTTTTCCCCTTGTCACTCAGCAAACACTTTTTCAACAACGACTTCAGTTCTGATTCCTCTGAGTATTTTGATTATTAAATAGAAATAATACATTCCATTCATTTTAACTTTCTCGTCAAAATATTAAAAAAAATAAAATTATTCGAAGTAATAATAAATTACAAATATTTGGTGTATTACACAGACCATAAAGATCCAAGGGCAAGACTGGTGTAGCAAATCCATGGAGTGACTGGGTTTTCTTCCGCAGGAAAAATATATAGACCAAATGAATACCATTTTTCTAAACCCTCACGACATCATAAAAACTACACTAAAATTCTACAAGAACTTGTAATCCAAATCATGAGAAGTGGAGGGTAACGATCATCCATCAACCACAATGCTTGTGGACAAGCCTTGTCATTGAATGTGTGTGGTTGCATTGCCAACTCGCACCGAGTACCAAGGCTTAAATTTTTTTTGTTTCAAACATTTAAACTTTCTATGTTGGCATTCCCTTGAGTAATTAATATTATAGTTTTATTATATAATATAATTTTTTCAAATAATATAAAATTATACGAAATTTTTATATTACAATTAAAAAATAAATAAAATAGTTTTACAAATAGTGAGATACTCTTCATAAACAATAATTACCAAACAACTTAGTGCATAAGAACTCACTTCCGCAACTACAACATTAAATACTGCCCTAGATAATGGTTAATGTTCAAGGCCTTAAGCAGGCACGGACGGACAGGACAGACACCATGACAAACAGTCATCGTGAACTGTGGGGTCACGGATGAATGTGTTGTCCGAGAAGACATAAATGCTACTCAATTGAAATGAGTGGATGCTATTATTACATCATATGATGAGATGGACTTGCAGATAGGATATCATATCATAGGCCAACAGCTGAGGCCAACTCTAAAATTGTAGTGTCATAGGTCAACACGTTCACAATTCCCACCATCTCCTTTTCAGATTGCTAAGTTTTCTATAGTCGGTGGGATGCAAACTTCATCCCTTGAGTACTAAGTAAATATATTGCATAAGAGTTCATAAATTCAAAAGCAAAAAACAATAATATCAAAATATTCCGATTTCCAACAACGTGATACACATGCACATATATAATCATTGCAATTTGCAAAAATTAATAATATCAAAATATTTCCGATTGTGGTATAATCAGTTAGTAATGGAATCCAAAGTCCTATGTTGTCACCAAGAAAAGACCGATATTTTAAAAACCACATGACAAACGCGTACCTTGACTGTATGTCCCAGTGAAGACATAATTATGATTATGATTTATATTTTTTATAAAAAAAATAAAAAACATAAATTATTAAAAAGTAATTAAACTCTTAAACTATTAATTAAACATTAAATTAATTACGATTATGATTTATATTTTTTATAATAAAAAGTACAAAATTTAAATTATTAAAAACCTTATTAAAATATTAAACTGTTTATAAACATTGAATTAACATATTTTAACAATTTTGAGCATCGATTTTAAATATATTTTTTTTCGTAAATAAATATAAAATAATAAAGAATATGAAAAGTACAAAGAAACCAGAGTTGCGTTTGTGTGTAATCCGATTCTGTTGGAACAAACTGGAAAGAACCAATTAATTTATGATGCTGTGGAAAAGCAGGTTTTGGGATTATAAATTGGAGAAGAACGTAGGGTAACTCAGGCATTCACATTCACAAGTATTTCTGTTCTTTGCCAGAGGACGATATATATACTTGGTTGGTAATCTGGAACTCAGCCACTCACAGGCATTTCTGTTCTTTTACGGAGGAAAATATACTAGTTTTGGAATCTGGGATTGTTCGTAGAGCAACTCAGCCATTCACAGGTCAATATACTACTTTTGGAATCTGGGACAGTTCAAACTTCAAGGCTTCGGTATGGCTTTAGATAATATGTCTGTTCAAGAAAGTGTGGGAATGGCTTTAGATAATATGCCTGTCCAAGAAAGTGTTTGTGCTGTTTTAAATATTGAAGAGGATCGAACAAAAAGCCACCTTGCTACTGAGCGGATCTGTGGATCGTTCTTACCATCTGTTACGTTTGCTCAGAAGGTTGGATTGTAGTTCAAGTGCCTGATGTTACATTCTCAGTAATATTGGATTTTGAAAGCAAAATGACCTAAAATGGGAAATTGCATTTTCTTGTTTGTTTCTTTGAACTCAATAATCACTGAAAATGGTTTGACATGGAAATATTTCCATATTTTTCGCAGGTGGTAGCAGAAATTGTTGGGACATATTTCCTGATATTTATAGGGTGTGGATCAGTTGTTATCGATAAGAAAACCAACGGTTCCATTACTCATCTTGGTGTTTCCATTGTATGGGGACTTGCAGCGATGATCATAATTTATGCCATTGGTCATATATCTGGAGCTCATTTAAATCCTGCAGTAACCCTGGCCTTTGCAATTGTGCGGAGATTTCCTTGGACTCAAGTATGTATGCAAATATCTGGGAGAGATAAAAATGACTTAACTTGTGGCCTGGCCTGTAAATGCCCAGAGGCACAAATTATCAATTATCATATTTAAATTAAATGAAAATAACCTATCAGTGTAATTAGGATTGATTGCTATGGTAGTTAGTAAAAAGTAAGAGATATAGTTATAGGATTGAAATCTCCTGGGCTTTATTGGTTTGAAATCGCAGGTTCCAGCCTACATAGGAGCTCAAGTTTTTGCAGCAGTCTGTGCTGGATTTGTGCTTCGTTTGATGTTTGGAGATGTTGCATACATTGGAGCAACTCTCCCGTCAGGCTCAGACATTCAGTCCTTCTTCATGGAAAATTTTGTTACATTTTTGTTAATGTTTGTGATTTCTGCGGTTGCCACTGATACAAGAGCGGTATATATCTATGGAATTCTCCTCCTCATTTGCAGTAGTTACTTGTACTAGATAGCAGTCAGAATGGGTTCAATGAAAAGTTGACTGTTTAATTGATTGCACAGATAGGTGAATTGGCGGGATTGGCAGTTGGAGCGACCGTCGGAATGAATGCACTTGTATCCGGGTATGGATTCTACTCTTTTTTATATTTGTGGAACTAATTTTGGCCAAGTGAATTACAGAGATTAACAAGTTTTATTTCCCTTATGGCAGCCCAATTTCAGGAGCTTCCATGAATCCTGCAAGAACCATAGGATCTGCGGTGGCTGGCAACAAATATACAAGCATTTGGATATACATTGTTGCACCTGTACTCGGTTCCATAATAGGTGCAATATCTTACAACATGATTCGCCTGAGTGACAAACCTGTGCGAGAACTTACCAAAAGTGGCTCCCTATTTAAAAGCAAGCGCTCCAGCAGATCCGGATAAATATAGAACCCCCGAAACTAACGAGCAGAAATTGCATCCATAATCTTATGTTCATGTGTGCTTCTATGTGCATGTATATGTAAAAGATGGAGTATAGTTTGATGAATTTTATGGGACAGAGTCATTACAATTATAAATACAGGTAAGATGTATAACAGTTTGATCCGGGGATGATGCAAGCATATTATAAGTGACTTAATCAGATCCGGCTGGTCGCATATTTAGCTAGGCTGTAACAGCTATTCCGAAGAAGTTGAGTTGTTATATCATCAGGAAATTCCGACGATTGATTAAGAAGACCGTTTATATATATATATATATATATAATTGATTAAGAAGACCGTGTATATATATATCTTCTTTTTTATATTTCTTTGGTCATTAAATTTGGATCTCTTCTGAAACATGCCTTTGGAATTGATATGTAGATAATAGAACAATATGAAGAATTTGGAAGACATCAGGATATACTTTTTTTATCTGTTGATTCCCTGATTTCCCAGGATATATATTTTTTTTATCTGTTGATTCCCTGACTTCCCAAGTCTAATGTTATCCTTTTCTTTATTATGCATTGAACCCGTCCTAGAATGTTAATATATTTAGAGAAAAATATTTTTACTTGGTCGGTGCCTCCAAAATTGATGACAATTACGAACTTCAAGTATATGATAACTTGTGTAAATTTCAATGAAGTTTGATCACTTGGATTGTTATGTATCTTGTTCATTCTCATTACTTGATTGTGGATAATATAGACACATGGGTTCTTACATTTCATCATCCCCATCTTGATAGGTAAGGTGGCAGCTAACCACAACCTCCTTTTACTTTCCTTACTGATTCTCCATCATCCACAAGAAGCCCTAAGCATAAATCATCAACAAGAAAGGGATCCCATAATGAATGTAAAAGAATATTTAATAAGTGGGAGGAGTACTACTATTGTAGTAACAGGGCTCTCAAAGCGCTGTCAACTGTTATTGCAGCTGTGCTCGTTATTATTTTATTTGTAAAAATGTAACTTGAAAGGAATTTAGGCGTGGAAAAGAAATTCTAAGGCAAGGAAAAAATTATAAAACCAAGGAGAAGATATTATATAAATGTATGAAGAAAGAAATCAAATCTAAGTCTTTTTGTGGTGGACGACCTACTCCAGTTACTAAATGTAAGTAGTCTTATTTATATTTGTAACTATTTTAATTTTATACTATGTAAAGGTACGTTAAAAGCATGCATCTATTTCAAAATGTTATTGGTAAAAGCACTTTGGAATGTAAATTAAAATGAGAGATGATAGGTTTGTCATATTTATTTAATTTTCTATATAAAATTCAACTTTATTTTGTGGACATCTTTATTATATTATTAAAGGGAACTAGAAAAAAAAAAGTTACCTAACACTTATTTTTTATTAATTAAGTTTTTTTTCTTGGTGTTGAATTGTTTTTATATTGTAACAACATTTCACAATGAGAGCCGAGAAGAAGAATCCAATATTGGATTGAAAAAAGTGAATATAAATCCTCCTCCTATTGAAAAGTACAAAACACCTATTAATTTTTCTCTAGAAAATCCAATTTGGAAACCTCATGTGAACCCCCCCAAAGCTCCAATAGTTGGAGCTACTTAAGCTTTGTGGCAATATACAAATAAATTTGGACATGAAAATCTAATTGGAGAAGGATCCCTCAACCAAGTTCATAGGTCAAAGCTTCATGATGGAAAGGTAGGCCTCATTTTGTTACATTTGCAGTCCTTTTTTAAGTATGGTACTGCTTTGTCTCAAAAAATTTGCATGGAAATATATATGGATTGGATTTTTTTTTTTTAAATGTCAAGATTTGGATATAGGGAAAGGACACACATATATATGTATACATATGTACAAGAAAACCATGAACTAGAAATATCCAAAGTCTAGATCTCCAAATATATTTTTCTTCAAATTTATCTCACAAACTCACAAATTATGCAGACCACTATAGAAAGGAGGAGATTGAAAAACACTTTCCATATTATTGTTTCACCGTATAATGTAATTGTGGATAGAGCAATGATAATATCATTTGGCTGATATATTAGCCTCTCCTATTTGTTGTTACTGAATAATATTGTATGGGGGTACTATTTGAATAGACTATGAATAGGATCATACTCGCAGTTATGCACCATTCTTCAATTTTTGTGAGAGTTGTCAAACTTTGCATTTCGGGTGCCTTGCATTAAGGAAAACTAGAGAAGTTTCCATATTATCAATGCGGAGGGAACAACTATTGTGATCAATATTTGAAACTAATGGAAGCTAAATGATGTAAAATATAAGACCATAGTAAGTATATTTTGCTCAAGGGTGAGTGCACAAAGTTGAGGGTCTCTTTTGGCACATTAGATGCAATACAAAATGGAAAAAATAGACATCCATCAACTTGCATGGATATTTTGAGACACTCACACAATGAATCTTGCGATGAGTTAAAAACAAGAAATGTAGGAAATTGAATGACCTTTCCAAATATATAATTTTTTTCTATTGAAAATGATGCTAACTATCTAAAGTTATATATTTTTTAACAGGCACTTTTTATTTTTGGGACAAATTATAAGGTATATGTTTTTGTGGGTGCTTCGTCTGAGTGTCTAAATGATGAAATAAACTTACAAAAACTGGTATACATATAGAGAACATATAGTACTAGTGCACAATTATCTTTCCAATAATAAAAATAATATTTTTAATTTTTTTAATTATCTAAGAGATCAAACCTCGAAAATGGTACGTCAATTGTGTGTGCAGCGTTTGAATGTCTTAATGCAAATATTTAGAAATGGGTTTTTTTATATCATGTAGAGGTTGGTGTTCTTTAGTGCACCATACATTTTTTTTTAAATGGTTAAGAAACGAAAGAGATATAGACGAAACACTAGCGGTGTGTTTTTTGAGTTGAGGAGTGATGATAGAAGATAAATAAGAAAAAAATAGAAAAAATTATGTATTCTTGTTAAAATTTACATATTTTGAATCTGCAAAAAAACCCATATATATTTCTAAAATATCATAAAAAATGGAGGTGTGCATCATAATCAGACGAACCGCTACACATGAGCATATTGAAAATTTGGATATAATGTTGAATTAGCCATGGTTTATCATACTCCAAGGCATAGGCATGTTGAATCCGAAGCAAAGTACGAAGCATGCGTATAGGCATAAGAATTCCATGAAAGCATGGGTTGAGACTCGGCCTTATCATTTTGAGGGAATATATTTTTGAATTTAAACAAAACGGGAACGCGTTTTAGTGAAGCAAAATGGAAGCGCGTTTTAGCTAAGCAAAATGGGAGCGCATTTTAGCTAATTAAAACGAGAGCGCGTTTTAGTTAAGAATGACGAGAGCGCATTTTAAAATAATACAATGAGTGCTTGTTTTGTCAATTATACCAATA
>LPNX011077973.1:169270-198245 GCA_001517045.1 Pseudotsuga menziesii | reverse complement strand
GGGGGATGTTAAGGTGCAAAGACTAAGGGAGTGCTTGTTAATTCCCCCTAAACCTTGAATGATCCCTTAGTCGTGCAACTACCTTCTTAAATGCTCCAAAATTTTATTAGAGTAAAATGCGCACACATTTTATGTATCCAAAACGTGCCCCTGTTTTAGTTAACAATAATACGTGTGCATTTATCCTCAGTATAAACAGTAGCAGTTGTTGTCCGAGAAACACTCTAAGCACATTTTCACAGGTTTGACAGTCTGCGCGCAAATTCAGGTTACAAATAGTGCGTGAACATTATCTTCACCATATTTCCACACAATCTTGTTTTGTGAATCAAGCATCTCCACCACAAGTCTCTAAGTATTGCTTGGAGCATGGTATACATTGGGGAGCAATAAATAAAGAATGAATTGAGCAAGAAAGAATCCATTAATTGAGCAATGAGCCACATAGATCATCTCCACCATTGTTTTTCTTGCAATTGAGGAGCTAGCAAAGGCAATATTAATTTGGTCACTGTGGTGGAGTATGTAGACACAATTGAACAAGAAAGAAACCAAGTTTGGAGAATTTCCCATTGAGGAGCACCATACAACATTTCTACCATTGTTTTTCTTGCAATTGAGGAGCTAGCAAAGGCAATGTATTCTTCCCAATCTTCCCCCTAGCTCAAGAGTATGTAGACAAAATTGCTCAAGATATTTACCAAGCTTGGGGAATTTCCCATTGAGGAGCACCATATAGCATCTCTACCATTTTTTTTCTTCGAATTGAGGAGCTAGCAAAGGAAACATTCTTCCCAATCTTCTTCCTATTTTGAGTATCTAGACACAATTGAGCAAGAAAGAAACCAAGCTTGGGTAGTTTCCCATTGAGGAGCTAGAAAAGGAACCATATATATCATTGATCATTGTGGTCATGGGAAACTCACGCAATCGAGCAAGAAAATCAGTAAGGAAGTGGATACCCAATGAAATCCTTGAAGAAACTAGAGAAAAGAAAAGAAATGACATAACCAATCGAAGACGCTCTATGGACACTCAACCAATTCCAGTTGTTGTGGATGCCACAGTTCTTCCTACCAATCCACATAAAGAAAGACAAACACATTCACTTGAGGGGCCTTCGGTCACCATATCAGTAGAAGAACGAGCACGACATGCCACTGATCAAGGAGTAAAATGTAGGTGCACATCAAGGCCACCTAAAACCTTTGCAGATTTAATTGAATGTGTATATACAAGAGACGAAGTTAGAGAGACATTGAATGCCGAAGGTATGCTCAAAGAATACAATGTTGTTTAGACCACTCAAGAGGATTTCCAATTGCCACCGTCCGACCGTCAGGAAGACACAGAAGGAGATGAAGCTCATGTTCAAATGCCAGACCGACCATGTGATATGGTACTAGGTGCAATTCCAACCTCCCTACCTCCATTAGAAACTTCATGCTGAAGAACTCCAAAACGTATACAAATAGATGAAAGTATCATTGATTCACTTGAAGGTACACTGTCAAAACGTAGTATTTCATATCAAGCTCAGCAGATACTTGTCAACTATTTTGATTCTAAATGTGATGGAGATAAATGTAGATTATTTATATCGTTGTTAAAATCTAGGTCTATGAATGTTGTTAGGAAAAACTTAAGGATAAAGATGATAAACAGTTTTGAACCAAGTTCTTATGTTGTCAGAATTTTGGTAGATGCTATTAAGTCATGAACTTGTTTTCTTCAATTTTATAGTTTGATTGTCATTTTTATTTTAAGTTTTCTCATTTGCTTAAGTTTGCTCTTTTACTTACTTTAGAAATTTTTTGGCTTTAAGTGAAATTTTTGAGTTTTTCCTTTAGGTTTTTATTATTTTTTGTTTCTTTAGGTTCTGAAGGGTTCTATAGGACTTATATTAATTAAGGATGTCACAAATATACTCTAAGAGCCAGGTTTATCACATAAACCTTATTTAAATTGGAATTAATGACTAAAACAATGCCAAATTTGAATTTGAAATATTCTTGTAGCGCAACGATTGAAATTTTACACTACGGCACTACAAGAATATCATGGGCGTTAGAATCACTGATTTTTAAGCCGAATTCTCTCATGATTTCGATTTCTATGAGACTAATCACATGTGTAAAGGGTTTTGATACGTGTTTCAGCAGAAATGATCATGCAAACAGGTGTGGTTCGTGACGTGAAAGAGATCGTGGTAATCAACAGCTAGGGCTCAGCGTATCATGACAGGTAGAGGTACAAGCCAAATTTGATGGGAAGGAAGTTCTCCACATATGCATCACGAAGCTGAAGGCAAAGTGGAACGAAGACATCTGCTTAAAATCCGGAATTTACAGTTGCAGAGCAGATTTAGGGCTTTCTCAGCGCGCCAGCTGAAAGCAAACTGAAGACCTGAAGACACTTGGATAGTTAATTTTGATGGTCAGATAGTTCAAGGATCGATTTTAAACATTTGCAGCTGGATGGGAATGAGGTATTCCGCGTAAACTTAGTCGCGGTAGCTAAATTCGGGTTTTTCCATTAAAACTGCTTATGTCAAAATTGATTGTGGAAAACATAAATTTATGCTTTTAACAAACTCCTTTCGAAGAGATACCAATCTAAGAGGTTTTTAGAGGCTGTGGCAAGTGAAAGGTTGAAAGGTAGCAGTTGCACTGAACAATTACCCTCTCAAAACCTGAAAATATGGTAGGGTGAATATCTGTACAGTTTGTGGTGACCAGGGTTTCACAGATTTATTTGTTACCTGTAAACAATGCAATGAATGAGCTGAGCATGTGAATTGCATGAAGACCTAGTCTGATCATGTGCTAGAAGCTGACTAGTTTTGGTGCTAAGTGCAAGTTGGAGCAGAAAGTGGGCAGACATAAGATTACTCTCATATCTTTCCATCCACTAGATAAACAATCACAAGTTGATCTAAGAAGCAGGCATTTGAGAGCACTAATGCAAAATCTTTTTTGCAAAGAGATAGCTCATAAGTGGCATTAAAAGGAGTCAAGGGTACTATTTGTGCAGAACCATAACACTTAGATGTTTTCATACATTCTAGAGAGGGTCTAGCATCAAAATGAATATATGAGATGATAGTTAATTTCAGCAATAGTTTTATTGAAGAGTTTGTGTCACTCTGTTGACCTAAATTACTCAATCTTGGTGTAAAACTTGTCTTGCATTGAAAACAAAAAATAGACTGTTAAAAAAATCAAGAGAAAACAGTCAAGGAGAATCGAAGAAAGCTAACTATCAAGACTCTAGAAGCTTAAGGAAAAAAGGGAGCTGTTAGGTCATTAATAGGGCTTTAAAATTACACAGGATTCAACCATTAAAAATAGATGGGAAAAAGTGGCAAGACCAATAGGGCTGAGCCCACTGAGCTGAAATGGATTGACCAATTTCCAGGTTGTGCAGAGCTTTTTCAGAATGCTGGTTGGTTGGATTTCTTCAAGAAGATCGATGGCTATAACACCGAGGTCTCTTATAAATTTTCCCAATGCTATAACCAGGACATGGTAGTATTTGATATTGTGAAGTTAAAGTTGACCGTGGAGCTAGTGGAAGAAGCTATAGGAGTCAGAAATGAAGGAGAAATGTGGTTCAAAAAGTTGCCTTTCACGTTTAATGCCCAAAGGTACCTTTTACCTGGCATTACTCCAGACTGGAGCAAAGGAGTATTAATCCAGAATTTCAGAGATGAATGGGTGGAGCCCATCAAAGTCTTACAAATCTACATCACCTATGAAGGGAGGTATGCTTTTGTATACAAGTATCATTTCAGGTTCTTACAACACCTTGTTGGTGAATCCAGGATGAGTCTTCCTTTCTTCTTGTTTAAAAGTTTGCAGAAGATGTCAAGTAGGGTTAAGGAGCATTAGGATCACACTACAAAATCCATTTTTTATCATGGTTTGATCAAATTGATTATCAGTACTGTCTTGCAAAGGGAAGAAAAAGCATGGGACTATTTCCTCTTTTGGTCTGGTTTCCAAATTATGTGGGAAGAGCAGCCAATCAAAAAACATGTGGACAAGGGGCAAACCCTAGTTAGAAAACTAAGGTATAAAGTCAAGTCTGAAGATAAAAAGGAAGTTAAACTTGAAGAAGAGATAGAGCCTTCAAAGGAAGACTATGAACATCAGCAGCCGTCAGCTGATAATAGGGGCAAAGGTTCACTGTTTATAAAAGAAGAAGATCAGCCTGTGCAAAATAGGGCACCAGCAGAAACTCTCATAAATGAGAAAACTGTTGTCTCAGAGAAGGTTGCAATGAAGGAAGAGGAGGACAAGGTCCAAAAAAGAAGCCCTATCACTATTTTATCTGAAGATGAGGGGTATTTGCTAGAAGGAGATGAGTTGACAGTCCCTGCTAAGTCTAGGGTTGACACACACAGAAAATGCTACAGTCAAGAGGATAAAGCAGAGAGGTCAAAGAAAAATAAGACCAAAGTTAAAGCAATGGAGTTAGCCACAGTTAGACATCAAGAAAAAAATTTGAAGATGGTGAAAGAACTTGCCTCAGAATGGAGACCAAAAACCAAACCTAAAAATAAACTGAGGCTGAATATGAAAAAGCTTTTGAACCCTAAATTAAACACAATAGAGGTCACTATGATCGATACCTCTTCTTCAGAGGAAAACCTAGAATCTAGTAGGGGTGATTACAAAGGAAAGAAAGCATTGAATTTAGTAGAGGAGTCCAGCCTCACTGAAACTAAGCTATCTGCTGTATTTTTGGAACTAAGAGGTGAAACTTTGAAGCAACGACAGAAAAAGGAAACTGAAGTTTCTTATTCTGAAGACCAGCACTTGATGAATGAAACTACACCTATTGAAACAGCTATTCAAGAAAACCCTATTGTTCATGATGTGTCTTCAAAGCTGCTACAAGAGGATGAAGACATTTTCAGAAAAGATAGATATCCCATGGCTACCCAGTGAGATGCAGGATACCACAACAGGGAAGGATTTTGATTTAGAAAAGGAGAACCTGCAAAGAACCATCAAACAATACATGCATCAAATGGATTACATGCAGGAAACTAATGATGGTCTAATCCTAGCAAATAGAAGACTCAGGGAGGATCTACAAGAAGTAAATGATCATTATCAAGAGCTTACTGCAGTTTCCAAGGAATCCCTAAAGAGGAAGAGAAGCACAGATTTACAATGTGCATAATTCAAGCAGACTGTCAGAGGCTTACAACAACAGAATGAAAAACTTAAAAGAAGGTTAGTAGATATGGAAGCTGAGCAGAAGAGAGCCAGGAAAATGGCCCAAGCTTTGGATGGAATAGCCTTACTAGCTGAAGCTGCTAAACACCTTTGAATTTTATTAGTTAGCCAGTTATTTGTTATGATTTTGAAGAAATACTTTATTTTGTAAATTATAATTTGATATTATCCCATCGATGAGTAGGTAGAAGATAGTTAGGGTTTAGACCCTAACTGATTTTTTGAGAAACAGTATTTAGGTAGATGAAAAAGAGAACAAAAGGTTCAATTTTTGGTTGGCTTAAGGAGGTCTGTGACTTGTTTATGAGCTAAGTACCATAACTCTCATGTGTATTTGCTGAATAAAATTATGAAATATATGATCCTTTCAACTGTTCAGTCCGTGTTTTGGCTTCATTTTTAACATGTTTAGTTACATGATTGATAAATTCATTGCTGGTTTACGGTTTGTAGGCTGGTAGTGCTTGTTAATTGTGAATGAACTTCAATGTCATGTTCTGTTGGATATTGGTAATTATATTATGCATCTCTGTTCTTCTTTGCTTATGATTTAGTTCTTATTTGGCTCATGAATGTATTCCCTTCAGTCACCAAACTTACAACCAGAAATACCTTTCAGAAACCCTAAAACCTAGTTTGCTTGTTTGAATATTTGAGATTGTGTTGGCTTGTTTCTTTGTAGCATGGAAACAATTTCTGGCACAAACAGATGCATTTAGTAATATTGGAAAGAAATATCGTTCAAGGAATCGCAATGCAGCTCGTCGTGTGTTGTCACGATCAATCGTGAACAAAAGCACCAGGGCCCATAACATTCTTAAGCCTACATCCAAACTTGTAGGATTGGATATCAAAGCACTCCGTAGGTATTGTTTTAGAAGAGAACAACTTGACTTTGGTGAAACAGATGTCTAGTCCTTCGTTGGCAGGTTGCCACGCTCCGATATGAATCTCACTGATGCGGTAAAGGGACTAGTGCAAGAGTTTTGGCGTGACAATAGTAGACCTTCATCCAACCAAAAAGATGTACTAAAATTGAGAATGGGTTCAAAGGATCATGAGCCCCACATTAAACATTTTCTTGACATGACACAAACATAATTATATGAGAGATTTAGGCATGAACATAATGAACTTAACTTGGGACAAATATCCTTCAAGAAATGAAAACCATGGTATGTTAAAATAAACACAACTCGTAACACATGTTGTTGTCGATATCACATTGAGTATGCTTATTATTATGACACATATATGCATATGTTGTGTGTTTTGCATAACACTCTTATGCACGAATGCTCAACTACATTGCCACCAACATCATCTAGAGAGTTTATCCATAGCATCTTATGTAGAAGGACAGAATATTGCACATTTTATCAAAGGCCTTGCGTAGATGGGACATGCCCAAGGTATGGTGGAATGGCATTTTTGGACAAATGCATACATGTCACCGATGAGCATGAACTTGGGAGATGTGAAGTGAACTTGCAGTCATTCAAATATATCACGTATGATATTGGGGGAGGGAATGAAAGGAAAAAAATACAGTTAGTCACCTCTCAGGTTATCGACAAGTTCCTGAATAGTATTTTTTCCTATTGATATTTATTTCTATTTCATATATGTAACAACCTATTGATATGTACATATTTATTGTTGATCTACCAGGTAGTGGTATGCAACTTCATGGAGGAATTATTTGAAAAGACACAACAGTATGTAAAGCATGTACATGTGGCTCATTGGCAAGATGAGCAGTTTAGAGCGTGAAGGGATACATTTCCTATTGGAACTATATTATCAGTGGTCGATTTTACGGAAAACTACACTCTTCAACCACAAAACGAGATTCAGAGTCAATATTATCTCTCAGATCAGGTTAGCATAATGGTCCATAACACCTATAGACATGGGGCAGATAGTACTGACGAGAACAAGGTTATATTGAAGGACTATCACTTTTACATAATTGATGACATGTGTCATGACTTGGCTTTTGTACAACACAGCTTTCAATTGTTCTACAAACACTTGGAGGATAACAATATATAGATGGAACAACATTGGATTTGGTCTGATGGTTGTGTGGGGCAATTAAAAAATTCCCGTGTCTTCCAATGGTCGTGTATTCTCAACAAGAGGCACAAGGTGCCACATCTTTGGAGCTATTTTGAGACCAGACACGGAAAAGGGGAATATTATGGAGCAGGTGCATGCATCAAGACTGCATTACGTAGGAAAGAGATGAAATTCATAGCTATTTCTCTCATCCGAGATGCAAAGACCATTGTTGCATGGTGTTCTTTAGTGATGGCACAGGGAGCTAGAAGGCAAGAAGACCAATCATCTCAAAAAGCACATGTACATAGATATTTTTGGGAGGTGGTCGATGTAGATCGATCACACCTATATGAGTGCAAGAACGTCCAAGGAATTCATGCATTCCATTCAGTTAGGACGTCAGACAATGCTATAGTTGAAATGTGGACAAGAAAACTCTCTTGTTTTTGTTATACATGTAGCAGTGGTGAATGGGAGAACTAAGAATCCACAGATTGGGTTGACAGCTGGGATCGTGTATCACTCCCCATTGGTCGACAAATAAATTCAAAATTATTCCAGTTGGAGGAGGGCCAGATGAGTATTTCACATGACTATGACCACATTTTAGATATCATACAACCAGGTTCGACTATTATGTTGATCACTTTGAAATGTTTGACAACAAGTTGTGTTTAGTTAGCTGACTCCTAGGCCTACACTTTATTTTATGCAAGGCACATATACGCAGTGGTTTCCCTGAGAGACAATGAATGGCACACTGACTATTGGCTGGCACGTTGCTTGGATGGGAAGCAGACCCTCATTATCTGATTAAGCGACTCTGAGGGCAATGATTTTCCAATTGGGTTGATGGTTATCAAAGGAGAATATTTGACACAGGTTTCCCACACATGAAGGAAAAAAGGTTATGTATTTCAAGATTATAGACCAAGTCAAATTGTATACCATTATACAAACTTAGTTATTGGCACAAACCTCCAGCTGTAAACAATTCCAAACAAGAACTCATCAAAGTCACGATACTTGTTTCCTTACTCTGAGCATGAGAGGTTAAAGGATACCGTTGCTATTAGAGGTGATCCCGATAATCTAATCGAATGACCACAGGTAGGTAGTTAGGTATGTCGTAGTCAAATATTTTGGTTTCATGGTCTCATTGATTATTTATAGTTTGATACATTGAGCGCTTGATAGATTGATAAATTCAATAGACTTATACAATGGATTTGTTGTATTATATCAATACTTACATGACTCATGCCTTATAGCCCAAGACCATTATCTACCACTATATTTGGGATATGTCTATTACATTTGCCTTGAATCTCGAAGTTGATCATATAAGGGAATCTCCTTGAATATGATAATTATCTCCTTCACTTCGATAATTTTTTTCTCCACAGGAAGCCCTAAACACACTTGCATGACCCACTAGAAGCACTTTTTGATGCACGGTTTCCACTCTATGCCCCAGGTAAGGATTCAACAAGTGTCCTTGAAAGCCTGTAGGAGGTGGGATTAAACATGCGATAGAATGATGGTCATTTCTTAGATCGACAAACCGTCAGATCCATTGGATTCAGGAGATCGGGATAGTGCTACAGGAGGCCCTCTAATTCGGTTCCATGGATAAGAGACCATTGTTTTGGTCAATTTTGGAAAATAGGGTTTTGCTCAATAAGTGAATGTGATATTTTTGCACATGGGGATCAAATTTGCATATTGCTCGACCATGAATGTGTGGCTAGCATTCCCACATAAAAAATTCCTAAACACACTTGCATGACCCACCGGAAACCTTTTTTAATGCATGATTTCCATTCTATGCCCCGGGTAGGGATTCAACAGGTGTCCCTGAAAGCGTGTAGGAGGTGGGATTCAACATGAGATAGAATAATGGTCGTTGGTTGAATCAACGAACCTTTAGCTCCATTGGTTTCAGGACTTCAGGATAGTTCTATGGGAGGCCCTCTAATCTAGTTCCATGGATAAGAGACCATTTGTTTGGTCAATTTTGGAAACTAGGGTTTTGCTCAGTAAGTGAATGTGAAGTTTTTGCACATGGAGGTCAAATTCACATATTGCTCAAACGTGAAGGTGTTTCCAGAGTTCCCATATAACACATGCCTAAACACGCTTTCATGACCCAATGAAATCCATTCTTCATGCATGGTTTCCATTCTATGCCCCACGTAGGGATTCAACAGGTGTCCCTGAAAGCCTACAGGAGGTGGGATTCAACGTCCCATAGAATGACAAACGTTGCTTGAATCGATGAACCATAGGCTCCATTGGATTCAAGACATCAAAATAGTGATAGGGAGGCCCTCTAATATGGTTCCATGGATAAGAGACCATTTTTTGGTCAATTTTGGAAACTAGGGTTTTGCTCAGTAAGTGAATTTGAAATCTTTGCACATGGGGGTCAAATTCGCATATTGCTCGATTGTGACAGTGTGGCTAACATTCCCACATAAAAAATGCCTAAACATGCTTGCACGACCCACCTGAAGCCCTTTTTGATGCACAATTTCCATTCTATGCCCCGGGTAGGGATTCAACAGGTGTCCCTAAAAGCCTATAGGAGGTGGGATTCAACATGCCATAGAATTATGACCATTGCTCATATCGATGAACCGTCAGCTCCGTTGGATTCATGACATCTGGATAGTACTAGGGTGGCCCTCTAATCTGGGTCCATGGACAAGGGATTATTTTTTTGGTCAATTTTGGAAACTAGGGGTTTGGTTAGTGAGTGGATGTGAAATTTTTGCACATGGGGTCAAATTCGCATATTGCTTGACCATGAAGGTGTGGCTAGCATTCCCACATAACACATGCCTAAAAACACTTGCACGGCCCACTGAAAGCCCTTTTTAATGCATAGTTTCCATTCTATGCCCTAGGTAAGGATTCAACATGTGTCCCTGAAAGCCTGTAGGAGGTGGGATTCAACATGCCATAGAATGATGACTGTTGCTCGAATCGATGAACCATCACCTCCATTGGATTCAGGACATCAGGATAGTGCTAGGGTGGCCCTCTAATCTGGGTCCATAGATAAGGGATAATTTTTCGGGCAATTTTGGAAACAAGGGTTTTGCTCAGTAAGTGAATGTCCAATTTATGCACATAGGGGTCGGTTTTGGAAATTACTTGACCATGAACATGTGGTTAGCATTCCCACATGAAACCCACCTAAAAACACTTGCACGACCCACCGAAAGCCATTTTTTATGCATGGTTTCCATTTTGTGCCCCAGTTAGGGATTCAACAGGTGTCCATGAAAGCTTGTAGGAGGTGGGATTCAACGTTCCATAGATTGATGACCGTTGCTTGGATCAACAAACCATTGGATCTGTTGGATTTAGGACATCAGGATACTGCTAGAGTGGCCCACTACTCTGGGTCCATGGACAAGGGATCAATGTTTTTGTCAATTTTGGAAACTAGGGTTTTGCTCAGTAAGTGAATGTGAATTTTTTTCACATAGAGGTCAGCTTGAAGGTGATTCTAGATTTTTCCCTCTTGAAAAAATACTTGGTGCAAACTATTATTCCATGTGCAGCTGTCGAGAATTATGTTACCTATTGCAAAGTGTTGATTAAGACTTATTTCCAATCATTGTTAAGCAAGAAATATTCTTTGTTTTTGTTTTAATCACGACAAAAGGAGTTACCATTATCTATGTGGAGGTGAATTGATCTTAGGATCTCATATCATTCGCGGGACTGGAAACTCGAAAGAAGCTTGTTTCCCATATTAAGTTGGTTAGGCCATCTAAGAGATGTGAGCATTTTTATGATGAAATGTAGTAGGAGACAATGCCATCACATCAATAACCATGTGTTGCAGCTGCAGTTGTTTTCCCAAATTTTTTAAAATTTTGGACCCTCCTTGTTGATTTTATCTTTCACGGATTTACTTGGTTTCCTGAACTCGGTTGTTCCTCTGCTACAATTTTGAATTTTTGTGTTTGATTTGAGGTAAACTGTTTTCTTTCATTTCAGAGGTTGAATGATCTAAAAAGACTTTGTCTAGCTAATTTTTTTGACTTTGGAAAATTCAAGTTTTTATTTGTAAATGTTTTCCTTTATCGCTGTCGGAAGTATTTTGAAGAGTGAATCGGGGTCGTAGTTCTCTATGCAACCGCTTTTGTAGAAGCTAAATGATGAATGTTCCGACAGATAGCCCTTATCTTTTTCGATGCCGTGGTTTTATTGTTTTAACTTTCTATTTTCTTTGTGCTATCGGAAGGGTTTTTGACTATTGATCGGAGGGCTAGTCCTTTGCATTGCCGACACGGCGGCGGCGTTGAGCACACCATCATTGATACTTAGTCGTTAAAACTTCCGATTGTTGCAGTTTTCATTTGAAAGCGGAAGCCGTAATCTAATTTTTTCTCCCCGTTGCGGCTGAATAGTACATTATCTTTCCGATGTATAGTTGGCTTATCTATCTATGCTTTTCTATCTAGCTCCCTGTTGCTCCAATCATCAACGATTTTCTATTGTCGCGAAATCCTTATTCTATATGAATTCCACCGTTGCGGCTTTTTAGTGAACTAACCTACCGATTCATTAGTGGTTCTGATCTTTGACGCTTAACTATCAACAGTTTTTAGTTGTTGGCATTGCCGACATTGTGGGGATGTTAAAGATTATAGCCCTGACACTTAGCGTTAAAGGTCTTCGAGGCCGATTGACTTAATAGTCTCATGGGACACGTAGTCTGTTCGTTGTCCACCATTGCGGCGATGAATATGACTATTCTTCCATAGTCTTTAGTTCTTCCGATCGCCAATGGTTTTCATTTGATCGTAGAAGTCGTAGTTTGTATGTATTCTGCTGTTGCGGCTCCTTAGCGAACTAATTGTCCAATTCTTAGTGTTCAAAACAGCTGTTAGGGTCTTCCCACTGTTTTCATGGGCGACGAAGGTTTCTGTTTTTGGTTGATTCAAGGTTTCTATGAGATGAATAGCATAGGTTAGGGTTCATATTTGGTGGTTACATTGTTATGATTCATGTTTTCATGATTTCAAGTTAGTCCAAATGTGGCTTGGATTGAGGTAAAGAGTCTTTTTATCGAGCTTGTGATTTTAGTTTGGACAATGGATTTAGTGGATTTCAAGAGACAAACTCGTAGGATTTATTTGTTTTGTCATTTTTTCATGCATTAACACTGTATATAGTTTATTTTACAAAATGCATACGGAGAAGGTAAATGGACTGATACAGTTTTTTGTTTATTCATGACAGGGTGATTGCTGCTGTAGAGAAGATATGTATAGAAGACAAAGCAGAAGAAAGAAGGCATCAAGGAAGAAAGAGGAAGAAAACGAAGAAGCAGAGATGAAGAAAGAGAAAAAGAAATTAAGTGTATGAGATCTCAATAGATCGATAGTGGTAGAGGCCCAGGATTGGGAAAAGTTCATCAACAACCAAGCTGGTCTCTCTTTAAAAAAGTGCTAATAAATTTTAATTTAATATAACATATTGTACAACACTCACTAAGAGACAAATTTGTGAGATTAAATAGTTGGGGGGCAGCCCAAAGGTCACAGGGGGAGCACAAAGGTCACAAGGGCAGCCCAAAGGTTTTGCTATTTTGTATAAATATAGGAGAGTTAAATGTCCAAAAAGAGGACTTTTTCCCAGATAGATTTGTGAGATTATGTTGTAAAAATAACTATTTCCTTTTGCAATAAGAATTACAAGTTTCATGTTGGAGAAAGCTTGGTGGAAGATTTCAAATGCAGTGCTATAGATTTGTTGAATGTGAACTATTTCGTTTTCAGCTGTTGTCCTTTAACTATGAGATCATTCTAACTCTCTGAAACTATTTTCTTGTTATGAATGTGCTCTAGTTTATTCTATGAAATTTCCACTATGAGTAATGAAGGCTTTTCATAAACAATTATCTTGTTGTTTATATGTCTATTAATGTTCATCTGTTTTGAATTGAGTAACAACTATCTGCGATTTTTCTTAATGCATGTACAGAAACACATTACTCATTGATAAATGATGATCTTGCTCCCTAGGGATAGGTAGATAGTTAGCTTTAGTTTCTTGCTGTGTGTGATTTAGATGCGAGAGAGTTAAGATGAGAGGTAAGAACCTGCGCATCGCATTGTGACCACTCCTTGTATTCTCTATCAATCTACATTCTTAGATAGGAACTTGCATATCATACTTAAATTCAAAAAACTAAAATATACTCGGTGGACCAGGCTGTAGCTGGTAAAACCTTTTATTTTGTTACTTGACCTACGGTATCCAGACCATAAACTGGACGGATTCCCCATACTAAACAGTAACGAGCTAGTTGGGAACATTTACTGGGGAGAATCCCTAGCTGTTGTCACCTGCGAATTTCCAGGAATCAACATTTTTTGGCTATAGAAGGAAGGCATCCAGTGCATGGCTGGACGAGGAAACCCATTTCCTCGAAATTATTCCACTGGTAATAGTTCTGAGAGTAGTTTGTTTCCCAATCCAACTCCGGAAGAAAAGGGTAAAGAGCATCTGTATTCAGTCGATAATGAAGTAGTCAATGATCTGAGAAGATTTACTAGGGTTTATGCAAACAAGATCATAGGATTACTGATTATCCGTGCCTTACCCATAAGAGAATATCGGAATAAAGACCGTCCTATATTGAAAGACACAGTGTTGGTTGAAGATTTTGAAGAACTGGTAGAAATAGCCTTACAGGAAGTTGTTCAACCTCTAAATCAGTTGGACCCAGATACACCTTACTGTTCACTTGTTCATACCCCTGTTCATTCACCACCTCACTCTCCACTTAAAATCATGGCAAATGTAAATGCAAATCAACCACCTAACCCACCAAATCCACCACCTACTTGGAGGGCTAGATCACCATTAAACCTAGCACCTCCTTTGCATAAATTACCTCAAGCTTTTGAGAAAATGTTGCCTAAGTTTGAACCAAGTGAAAAGATTTTGGTAGATGATGATTTGTAAAGCTTTTGCTTGGCTATCAAAGGACTACAGGCTGGAGAATATGAAGATGTAGCCTACAGATTGTTCCCTCATACCCTTAAAGGAGCAGCAGCCTCATGGTATTTTGTTCTGCCTGCAAACTCAATCACAGACTGGGATACATTTGAAAGAATATTTAGAAGTAAATATGCAGTCCAAAAACTTCATGTAGCTCTGATGAAAGGGTTATGCACTTTAAAGAAAGAAAGAAAGGAAAAAGTACATAGTTTCACTCAAAGGTTTGCTGCTTATCTAAAGAATTTTTCTGCAACTGATAAACCATCTGATAAAGTTCTTAGTGAATACTATACTTCAGCTCTAGGGCATGAATTGGCCATGTTTTCCAAGATGTCAATCAAACCTACATTGTCAAAAACGTATGAAGAAGCTGAGAGGGTAGAAGCTGAAAAAGAGAGCATAGAAGATTATCCTAAGCAGTCGAGAGAAAAAGCTTTTGAAGGAATGTTGAAAATGATGCAGAAGCTATCTAACAGAGTGATAGATTTGGAAAAATAAAGGGAGGCTCATAAAGCATACAATCCTTACTATGAAAGGAGAGAAGATAACAATCAATATAAACCTCCTCCACACAGTCTTGCATCAATGAATTTAACTGAGGTAGGTATCGATAATTTTTGCACCTTTCATCAACAGCCTCATTTTGAAAAAAATTGCCCTCAATGGATCAATTCGATGACATTAGTAATGAATCATCTATTGGAGTCTAAACTAAAAGAAGATGATGAGAAGGAAGAAAAAAATAATCAACCCATAGAAAAACAAGAAGAGGATGCTTTAGTTTTATGGGACTGTGTCTCACTTTTTGATACAGAAGAGGAGGGTTCACTGAAACAGAAAAAAACCATCAGAAACAAATGTGACAACAAGAATTCAAGGCTTGATAAATAAAGACAATTCAATACTTCAGAAAATTAAGAGACTTCAAGAGAATGTAAGAAAATTCAGAAGAGCACCATAGATGATAAAATACCTGAATTCACCATTACGAGTCAAAATCCAAAGAAAATCAACATGCCTGTTAAGCCTATTGAAGAAAAGATTGATAATGTAAAAAAGAATCTCAAAGAACCTAAGATGGAGTATAATATTGTGGAAGATATTAAAAGGGCTAAGGCAAATATCTCACTACTTGAAATGTGTAATGTGCCTCAGTATAAAGTAAAATTGTTAAAAGCACTTGAAGTACCAGAGACAAATCTTCCCACTGACAACCAACCTGAAGAAGAAGAAATTGGTGAAGCAAGTGTGGGAGGTAAGTCTAAATACAAAACCCCACCATTTCTCCTAACTTTTGAAATTTTCAACCATAACGTGCACAGATTTTTAGTAGACTCAGGGGCATCAGTCAATGTTATGCCACTTTCAGTCTGCAAGAAGCTAAATGGACAACCTAAACCATCTACATGGCAGGTTATTCAGTTAGACAGAATAGCTGTGAAGGTAATTGGGGAAATGGAGGATGTTCTGATTCGATTATCTTTGAATGAAAAGGTATGTCAGTTCATTGATATTGCAGTAACAGACATACCTGAGGCTTATGGACTTGTTTTGAGTCGGGATTGGTCTGCAAAGCTAAATGGATATTTTGCATCAGATTGGTCACATCTGTGGTTGCTTTATAAGGGAAGTCCCAATCAAATAAAAGTATTAAGAGAGCCCCACATGTAGCACAATGTTACTCAGTTGGAGGGTAAGAATGAACCAGTGAATTTTGTATTGGGAAATTATATAATTGAGCTAGAACTGGGAAACTACCAAGCAAAAGAAGCTAGCATTACACCAAACACCCAACCCGATCTCCTTTGATTTTCATGGGTTGATGAGATTGATTGTAAAATAGTAGATGTAGTTTTTGATAATGAGTAGGCCATTTTCAATTTGTAGTTAAGCCTAGCCCCTCAACTTACAAGCTGCTAAATTTACAGGGGTGGGTAGAGAACTGACCAATTAGTGGTTTAGTTCTCAAACTTTATTTTTCTTGGTTTTTATTTCTTGATTATCTTACACATAAATAAACTGATTTGGTTTTTATTTTTTATTTATTTTATTTATATTTGTTTTAGTTAGATTTTGATTGATTTCATTAAAAGAAGCAAACTTTTGGTTGCATGGAGAGCATCAAAATTTTGGTTAACAAAAATACTTGATTATAAGACTGTGTACTATTGATTTATCTGAAAGAGGTTCTTCTAGTTTAGCAGTTTACCTAAATGGCTATGAAAACATTGAATTCCTACTTAATCCTTGTAAAATAAGTCAGGATCAAAAGGTCTGGAATTCTATTTCGAGGCTCCATCCATCTCACATTTAAAAATGTCTGAGGGGGTGACAGCAAGGACCCATGGAAAGGAAGCAGGGTGAACAGTATATTATATATAAATGATCCCATGGCAAGAATTGAAAGCCAAAAGGCAAATAAGAGTAAAAAATATCCTAATAAAGCAATATGTATCAAAACAAAGTACTGAACCATATGAGTACAAAATTGCTGAAGTTCTTCTCCATCCGTGAGCTGAAACTCAATACATCTCTCACACAAAATGACACTATGGATAGAGGAGCTTGAATAAAAAATCTAGAAAGAAAGGCATGCAGGAGGACTCAAAAAGGAAAAAAAGGTCCAAAATCACAAAAGTGAAAAATGACATGGGAATGAGGAACAAAAGGATATTTCTGTTTACCATATGTTACAATCGTGTGGTGTCCAAGCTGGGAGTTACCCAAAGACAAAGGTAAAAATTAAATTCATATTCCTAGCCTCAAAAGAGCTATCGAGACTTTTAAATCTTGGTTCCCATTATCCCTAAATTGGACTGACATCAATGATTAAAGTACATACATTTTCCATTTGGGAAATACAGACATCTAGAGGAATTCATCATGCTAGTATTTATTGTCAAAACAGTCTGTTGCTCAAAGAAGAAATTTTCCAGAGATCTGGGTTCATGAGGTAGTCGCCAATTGTTGCAGATGCAACTATTTTCCCAATTTTTTTAAAATTTTGGACCCTCCTTGTCGATTTTATCTTGCCTGGATTTACTTGGTTTCCCAAACTCTGTTGTTCTTCTACTGCAATTTTGAATTTTTGAGTTTGATTCGAGGTAAACTGTTTTCTTTCATTTCGGAGCTTGAATGATCTAAAAATTCTTTGTCTAGATAATGTTTTTTGACTTTGGAAACTTCAAGTTTTTATTTGTAAATGTTTTCATTTATCGCTGTCAGAAGTCTTTTGAATAGTGAATCGGGGCCGTAGTTCTCTACGTAGCCGCTGTTACGGAAGCTAAATGATGAATGTTCCGACGGATAGCCCTTATCTTTTCTGATGCCATGGTTTTATTGTTTTAAATTTCTCTTTTCTTCATGCTATCGAAAGGGTTTTTGAATATTGATCAGAGGCCTATTCCTTTGCATCGCCAACACGGCAGTGACATTGAGCTCACCATCTCCAATACTTAGTCATTAAAACTTCCGATCGCCACAGTTTTCATTTGAAAGCGAAAGTTGTAGTCTGATTTTTTCCTGCCATTGCAGCTGAATAGTACATTATCTTTCCGATGTTTAGTTGGTTTATTTGTCGATTCTTTTCTAGCTAGTTCCCTGTTACTCCGATCTTTGACGATTTTCTATTTTCTTGGAAGCCTTAGTCTATATGACCTCCACCGTTGCAGCATTTTAGTGAACTAACCTACCGATTCATTAGTGGTTCTGATCTTCGACGCTTAACTATGAGCAATGTTTAGTCATTGGCATCACCGAGACTGCGGAGATGTTACAGATTATTGCCTCAACACTTAGCGTTAAAGGTCTCTGACACCGATTGACTTAATAGTCTCACGGGACCCATAATATGTTCATTGTTCATCGTTGTGGCTATGAATAGGACTATTCTTCATAGCCTTTAGTTCTTTCGATCGTCGATGGCTTTCATTTGATCATGGAAGTCGTATTTTGTATGTCTTCCGTCGTTGCATCTCCTTAGTGAACTAATTGTCCGATGCTTAGTGTTCAAAATTGTCAATAGGGTCTTCTCGTTGTTTTCATGGGCGACGGAGGTTTCTGTTTTTGATCGGGTCAGGGTTTCTCTGAGATGAAGAGCATAGGTTAGGGTTCAGATTTGGCAGTTACATTGTTATGATTCAAGCTTTCATGATTTCAAGTTAGTCCAGATGTGGCCTAGATTAAGGTAAAGAGTCTTTTTATTGAGCTTCTGATTTTAGTTTGGAGAATGGATTTAGTAGATTTCAGGACACAAACTCACAGGATTTCTTTGTTTTGTCATTTTTTCATGCATTAACACTGTATATTAATTATTTTACAGAATACATACGGAGAAGGTAAATGGACTGATACAGTTTTTTGGTTATTCATGACAGGGTGATTGCTGTTGTAGAGAAGATATGTCTAGAAGACAAAGCAGAAGAAAGAAGGAAGCAAGGAAGAAAAAGGAAGAAAATTAAGAAGCAGAGATGAAGAAAGAGAAGAAGAAAGTAAGGGTATAAGATCTTAACACATCGATAGCAGCAGAGGCCCAGGATTGGGAAAAGTTCATTAGCAACCAAGTTGGTCTCTCTTTATAAAAGTGCTATTAAATTTTAATTTAATATAACGTATTGTACAACACTCACTAAAAGACAAATTTGTGAGATTAAATGGTTGGGGGGGAGCCCAAAGGTCACAGGGGGAGCCCAAAGGTCACAAGGGGCAGCCCAAATATTTTGTTGTTTTGTATAAATATAGGAGAGTTAGATGTCAAAAAAGAGGACTTTTTCCTAGATAGATTTGTGAGATTATGTTGTAAGAAGAAATATTTCCTTTTGCAATAAGAATTACAAGTTTCTCGTTCGCGAAAGCTTGCTGGAAGATTTCAAATGCTGTGTTATGGATTTGTTAAATGTGAACTATTTCGTTTCTAGATGTTGTCCATTAACTGTGAGATCGTTCTAACTCTTGAACCTATGTTCTTGTTATGAATGCGCTCTAGTTTATTCTATGAAATTTCCACTATGAGTAATGAAGGCTTTTCATAAACAATGAGCTATCTTGTTTTTCATATATCCATTAATGTTCATGTGTTTTGAATTAAGTAACACCTATCTGTGATTTTTCTTAATGCATGCACAGGAACACATTACTCAATGATAAATGATGATCTTGCTCCCTAGGGATATGTTAGATAGTTAGTTTTAGTTTCTTGCTGTGTGTGATTTAGATGCGAGAGAGTTAAGATGTGAGGGAAGAACCTGCGCATCACATTGTGACCGCTCCTTGTATTCTCTATCAATATACATTCTTAGATAGGAACTTGCATATCATACTTAAATTCAAAAAACTAAAATATACTTGGTGGACCAGGCCGTAACCAGTAAAACCTTTTATTTTGTTACTTGACCTATGGTAGCCGGACCATAAACCAGACAGATTCCCCACACCAAACAGTAACATGTTAGTTGGGAACGCTTACTGGGGAGAATCCCTAGCTGTTGTTACCTATGAATTTCTAGGAATCAATAGTTTTTGGCTCTAAAAGGAGGGCAGCTAGTACATGGCTGGCCGAGGAAACCCATTTCCTCGAAATTATTCCATTGATAACAGTTCTGAGAGCAGTTTGATTCCCAATCCAACTCCGGAAGAAAAGGGTAAAGAGCATATGTATTCAGTCGATAATGAAGTAGTCAATGATTTGACAAGATTTACTAGGGCTTATGTGAAGAAGACCATAGGATTACCGATTATCCCTGCCTTACCCATAAGATAATATTGGAAGAAAGATCGTCCTATATTGGAAGACGCAGTGTTGGTTGAATATTTTGAAGAACTAGTAGAAACAACCTTACATGAAGTTGTTAAAAGTATGAATCAGTTGGACCCAGATACACCTTATTGTTCACCTATTCACACCCTTGTTCGTTCACTCTCCACTTAAAATCATGGCAAATGTAAAGGCAAATCAGCCACCTAACCCACCAAATCCACCACCTGCTTGGAGGGCTAGATCACCATTAAACCTAGCACCTCCTTTGCATGAATTACCTCAAGCCTTTGAGAAAATGTTGCCTAAGTTTGACCCAAGTGAAAATATTTTTGTAGATGATCATTTGCAAAGCTTTTACTTGGCTATAAAAGGACTACGAGCTGAAGAACATGAAGATGTAGTCTGCAGATTGTTCCTTCATACCCTAAAAGGAGCAACAACCTCATGGTATTTTGTTCTACCTACAAACTCAATCACAGAATGGGATACATTTGAAAGAATATTTAGAAGTAAATATGTAGTCCAAAAAACTCATGCAGCTCTGATGAAAGGGTTATGTGCTTTAAAAAAAGAAAGAAAGGAAAAAGTGCATAGTTTCACTCAAAGGTTTGCTGCTTATCTAAACAATTTTTCTACACCTGATAAACCATCTGATAAAGTTCTGAGTGAATACTATACTTCAACTCTAGGGCCTTAATTGGCCATGTTTTCCAAGATGTCAGTCAAACCTACATTTTCAGAAACTAAGATGAGAGGGTAGAAGCTGAAAAAGAGAGCATAGAAGATTATCCTGAGCAGTCAACAGAAAGTTTTTTTGAAGGAATGTTGAAAATGATGCAGAAGCTATCTAACAGAGTGATAGATTTGGAAAACGAAAAGGAGGATCATAAAGCATACAAGCCTTACTATGAAAGGATAGAAGATAACAATCAATCTTAAACTCCTCCACACAGTCCTGCATCAATGAATTTAACTGAGGTAAGTATGGATAATTTTTGCACCTTTCATTAGCAGCCTCATTCTGAAAAAAATTGCCCTCAATGGATCAATTCGATGACATTAGTAATGAATAAGCTATTGGAGTCTAAACTAAAAGAAGATGATGAGAAGGAAGAAAAAAATAATCAACCCATAGAAAAACAAGAATAGGATGCTTTAGTTTTATGGTACTGTGTCTCACTTTTTGATACAGAAGAGGAGGGTTCACTGAAATAGAAAAAAAATCAGAAACAAATGTGACAACAAGAAGTCAAGGTTTGATAAATAAAGACAATTCAATACTTCAAAAAATTAAGAGACTTCAAGAGAATGCAAAGAAAATTTAGAAGATCACCACAGCTGATAAAATACTCGAATTCACCATTACGAGTCAAAATCCAAAGAAAATCAACATGCCTATTAAGCCTGTTGAAGAAAAGATTTATAATGTAAAAAAATAATCTCGAAGAACATAAGATGGAGTATAATATTGTGGAAGATATTAAAAGGGCTAAGGAAAATATTTCACTATTTGAAATGTGTAATGTGCCTTAGCAGAAAGAAAAATTGTTAAAAGCACTTGAAGTACCAGAGAAAAAGCTTCCCACTGACAACCAACCTGAAGAAGAAGAAATTGGTGAAGCAAGTGTGGGAGGTAAGTCTAAATACAAAACCCCAGCATTTCTCCTAACTTTTGAAATTTTCAACCATAACATGCACAAATGCTTAGTAGACTCATGGGCATCAGTCAATATTATGCCACTTTCAGTCCATAAGAAGATAAATGGACAACCTAAACCATCTACCTGGCAGGTTATTCAGTTAGACAGAATAGCTGTGAAGGTAATTGGGGAAATGGAGAATGTTCTAATTCAATTATATTCAAATGAAAATGTATGTCAGTTCATCGATATTGTAGTAGCAAACATACATGAGGCTTATGGACTTGTTTTGAGTTGGGATTGGTCAGCAAAGCAAAATGGCTATTTTGCATCAGATTGGTCACATCTGTGGTTTCCTTATAAGGGAAGTCCCAATCAAATAAAAGTATTAAGAGAGCCTCAAATGAAGCACAATGCTACTCAATTAGAGGGTAAGAATGAACCAGTGAATTCTGTATTGGGAAATTATCTAATTGAGCTAGAACCGGGAAACTACCAAGTAAAAGAAGCTAGCAGTACACCAGACACCCAACCCGATCTCCTTCAATTTTCACGGGCTGATGAGATTGATTGTAAAATAGTAGATGTAGTTTTTGATAATGGGTAGGCATTTTTCAATTTGCATTCAAGCCTAGCCCCTCAACTTACAAGCTGCCAGATTTATAGGGGTGGGCAGAGAACTGACCAGTTAGTGGTTTAGTTCTCAAACTTGATTTTTCTTGGTTTTTATTTCTTGATTATCTTGCATATAAATAAATTGATTTGGTTGTTTATTTTTTATTTATTTTATTTATGTTTGTTTTAGTTAGATTTTGATTGATTTCAATAAAAGAAACAAAATTTTGGTTGCATGGAGAGCATCAGAATTCTGGTTAACAAAAATCCTTGATTATAAGACTGTGTACTATTGATTTATCTGAAAGAATTTCTTCTAGTTTAGAATTTTTCCTAAATGGCTATGAACACATTGAATTCCTACTTTATCCTTGTAAAATAAGTCAAGATAAAAAGGTCTATAATACTATTTCGAGGCTTCATCCATCTCACATTTAAAAATGTCTGAGAGGGTAATAGCAAGGACCCATGGAAAGGAGGCAGGGAAAACAATATATTATATATAAATGATCCCATGGCAAGAATTGAAATCCAAGAGGAAAATAAGAGTAAAAAAATCTCCTAAGAAAGCAACATGTATCAAAACAAAGTACTGGACCATATGAGTGCAAAATTGCCAAAGTTCTTCTCTGTCCGTGAGCTGAAAATCAATACATCTCTCACACAAAAGGACACTATGGATAGAGGAGCCTAAATAAAAAATTCAGAAAGAAAGGCATGTAGGAGGACTCAAAAAGGACAAAACATTCCAAAAGCACAAAAGTACAAAATGGCATGGGAATGAGGAACAAAAGAATATTTCTGTTTAGCATATGTTACAATCTTGTGGTTCCCAAGCTAGGAGCTACCCGAAGATAGAGGTAAAAATGAAATTCATATTCCTGGAGTAAAAAGAGTTATCTAGACTTTTAAATCTTGGTTCCCATTATCCCTAAATTTGACTGACATCAATGATTAAAGTACATACATTTGTCATTTGGGAAATCCAGACATCTAGAGGAATTTAGCATGTTAGTATTTATTTTCAAAATAGTCTGTTGCTCAAAGAAGAAGTTTTCCGGAGATCTAGGTTCACCAGGTAGTGGCCAATTATTGCAGCTGCAACTGTTTTCCCAATTTTTTTAAAATTTTGGACCCTCGTCGAATTTATCTTGCCTGGATCTACTTGGTTTCATGAACTCGGTTGTTCCTCTGCTACAATTTTGAATTTTTGAGTTTGATTCGAGGTAAACTGTATTCTTTCATTTCGGAGGTTGAATGATCTAAAAAGCCTTTGTCTAGCTAATGTTTTTTGACTTTGGAAACCTCAAGTTTTTATTTGTAAATGTTTTCATTTATCGCTATCGAAAGTCTTTTGAACAGTGAATCGGGGTCGTAGTTCTCTACGCAGTTGTTGTTGCGGAAGCTAAATGATGAATGTTCCAATCGATAGCCCTTATCTTTTTCGATGACGTGGTTTTATTGTTTTAACTTTCTCTTTTATTTTCGCTATTGGAAGGGTTTTTTACTATTGATCGGAGGGCTAGTCCTTTGCGTCGCCGACACAGTGGAGGTGTTTAGCTCACCATCACCGATACTTATTTACCAATAACTGGGGTCTTGTGAGAGGGAACTCTCATGATGGAAAGACACATGCTTTTATAGCAATTGCATGTCTTCTTCAATCTCAGTCATTAAAACTTCTGATCGCCACAGTTTTCATTTGAAAGCGGACACCGTAGTCTAATATTTTCCCACCGTTGCGGCTAAATAGTACATTATCTTTTCGATGTTTAGTTGGTTTATCTACCAATTCTTTTCTAGCTAGTTCCCCATTGATCCAATCGCCGCTGATTTTCTATTGTCGCAGAAACCTTAGTCTATATGACTTCTACCGTTGCAGCTTTTTAGTGAACTAACCTACCAATTCATTAGTGGTTCCGATCTCTGATGCTTAACTATCGGCAGTTTTTCATCATTGGCATCGCCAACACTGCAGAGATGTTAAATATTATAGCCCCAACACTTAGCATTAAAGGTCTCCGACGACGATTGACTTAATAGTCTCGCGGGACCCGTAGTCTGTTCTATGTCCACCATTACAGCTATGAATAGGACTATTATTCCGTATTCTTTGGTTCTTTTGATCGCTGATGGTTTTGATTTGATCGTGGAAGCCATAGTTTGTATGTCTTCTGCTATTGCGGCTCCTTAGCGAACTAATTGTCCGATGCTTAGTGTTCAAAACCGTCTATAGGTCTTCCCGCTGTTTTCATGGGCGACGAAGGTTTTTGTTTTTGGTCAATTCAGGGTTTCTTTGAGATGAAGAGCACAATTTAGGGTTTAGATTTGGTAGTTACATTGTTATGATTCATGCTTTCATGATTTTGAGTTAGTCCAGATGTGGCCTGGATTGAGGTAAAGAATCTTTTTATTGAGCTTGTGATTTTAGTTTGGACAATGGATTTAGCAGATTTCAAGACACAAACTCGCAAGATTTCTTTGTTTTGTCATTTTTTCATGCATTAACACTGTATATTGTTTATTTTATAGAATGCATACGGAGAAGGTAAATGGACTAATACAGTTTTTTGGTTATTCATGACAGGGTGATTGCTGGTGTAGAGAAGATATGTCTAGAAGACAAAGTAGAAGAAAGAAGGAAGCAAGGAAGAAAGAGGAATAAAATGAAGAAACAGAGATGAAGAAAGAAAATAAGGAAGTAAGGGCCTAATATCTCAACAGATCGATAACAACAGAGGCCCAGGCTTGGGAAAAGTTCATCAGCAACCAAGCTGGTCTCTCTTTATAAAAGTGCTATTAAATTTTAATTTAATATAACGTATTGTACATCACTCACTAAAAGAAAAATTTGTGAGATTAAACAGTTGGGGGGCAACCCAAAGGTCGCAGGGGGAGCCCAAAGGTCACAAGGTGCAGCCCAAAGGTCACAAGGGGTAGCCCAAAGGTTTTGTTGTTTTGTATAAATATAAGAGAGTTAGATGTCAAAAAAGAGGACTTTTCCCAAATAGATTTGTGAGATTATGTTGTAAGAAGAACTATTTCCTTTTGCAATAAGAATTACAAGTTTCCTATTGGAGAAAGCTTGGTGGAATATTTCAAATGCTGTGCTATGGATTTGTTGAATGTGAACTATTTCATTTTCAGCTGTTGTCCATTAACTGTGAGATCGTTCTAACTCTTTGAACCTATGTTCTTGTTATGAATGCGCTCTAGTTTATTCTATGAAATTTCCACTATGAGTAATGAAGGCTTTTCATAAACAATGAGCTATCTTGTTGCTCATATATCTATTAATGTTCATGTGTTTTGAATTAAGTAACAACTATCTATGATTTTTCTTAATGCATGCACAGAAACACATTACTCATTGATAAATGATGATATTGATCCCTAGGGATAGGTTAGATAGTTAGTTTTAGTTTCTTGCTGTGTGTGATTTAGATGTGACAGAGTTAAGACGAGAGGTAAGAACCTGTGCATCACATTGTGACCGCTCCTTGTATTCTCTATCAATCTACATTCTTAGATAGGCACTTGCATATCATACTTAAATTCAAAAAACTAAAATATACTCAGTGGACCGGGCCATAACTGGTAAAACCTTTTATTTTGTTACTTGAAATACGGTAGCCAGACCGTAAACTGGACGGATTCCGCATACCGAACAGTAATGGGTTAGTTGGGAACGTTTACTAGGGAGAATCCCTAGCTATTGTTACATGTGAGTTTCCAGGCATCAACACCATGTAATGGAACATGTTTATGTTTAGAGACAAGTGGCCAACCTATAATGCCATTATTACAAAATATATATATCTTCATGCTACGAATGCTTTGAATAATACTCCATAAATATGAATTTATAAAACAAGATTCAGAATAGTACTTCTCTAATCAATTTAAACTATAATAAAATCACACATAACTTTCGTCTTTTTCAAAGTTGTTACTTGAGTCCATTCATCAAATGCCATGTACATTAAAAAAATTATAAAATAATATGCATGATATAGTCATAACCATCATTTTGCATCAACCTTATAATACTCGGATACTTTTAGGTTTGATGTGTATCCCATGTATTCATTAGATGAAAGACATCATGGAAAACACTAATTTTATTTATGTATACCACACAGGTGTATCCCATGTATTCGTTAGATGAATATATGTCCCTCCACCACTAGAAGTTTGTGGTTGTACACTAGAAGAGGAAGAGGGTGCTCTCTGGTCGATAGTGGTCGTGTGTTGAGAGACCATCTTAGATAGAGTAAAACATGCCTTCTGTGTCTGGGAAACCATGTCATCTACAGGAGGGATGTCTTCCTTTGGTAGTTGGGCAAGGGGTGCAAGTATCTGTGGATTGAAATCTCTATGCCTAGCATTGGGTCGATGTTGGGGCATCCCCCTACCAACTCCCTGGAAGCCCAACATGTTAAAATAGTTGACATGTTTCCCCATTACAAACTATGCATACAATTTTTGGAGGAAGTACAATGGTACTTCCCTATTGTTGTGACGGGGAATGTCAAAAACCATGTACCACCTATCCATCCAATTGTCTCTGACGGGTGGAAAGGTGCACCACTCAATAGAAATATGTGGCATGTTGATCTCCAAAATTCCATCCATCCCAAATAGTCTAAACAATGATTAGATGTGTTGTTTTGTTATTTTGAGCTTTTTTACCTTGTTGTAGCTCAACCCATCAGCATATTGTTTTCTTTTCCTCTCCCTGTAAGATGTGATGCTATACAAAGCATCATTCTATACCTTATTTTAACACTTGGATTAGGAAGTTTCATCAAAACTATAAGGTGTTTATTGATTTTCTTGGAAGACCAACTTCGATATTTCGGATAGAGGCAAGGGATTTACCATGTTTGTTTATGTATTTTAGGGGAATATATGAATTCTACTTGATTTTTTTTAGTTGTATGCAAGCTTGCAACATAATTGACAAACTTTGCATATTTGTTAATTTTGGTTTGGATTCACAATGATGCCTGTGAATATACATATATGCAAATAGTGAAGTTCGTTTGTTTTTTATGAGTTAATTGGGGTTTTGGTTTACATTGGCAATGTAAATTACTTATGCAAACTTGCAATGTGCTTGACAAACTTTGCATATTTGTGAATTTTGGTATGGATTCAGAAGGATGCTTGTGAATATACATATGTAAATAGTGAAATTCATTTGTTTTTTCAATTAATTGGGATTTTGGTTTCCATTGGGCATGGGAATTTTGGGTATGAATTTTGGTAAATAATCAAAATTATTTAATTTTTATGATTAAATTGGGGATTTGGTTTCCATTGGCCAATTACATTGGTTTTTTTTTTCCATTAGCCAATTCCATTGGCCATAATGTAATTTATTTTGGTTTAGTTTTTCAATTTAGGGCAAATAAATTGATGAACAAAGAGAAAAAATCATGAGAAGAAATGAGGAAAATACCTCACAAATAGGAGGTTGATCCAAAGGTGGAGGTGGATGGCTTTGGAACACCCAAAAATGCGTTCACCCAATCGAGGTTTGCTCCAAAGAACTCCAATAGCCGTGCGATGTGGAGAAAAATACAGGCTCAGCCTATTTAAGAAAAAACATGATTTCCAAATCATGTGCGTGATTTTGTTCACTAAAACGGAGGCACGATTTTCTTGAATAAAACAGATGCATGATTTGCTTAAATAAAATGGAGGCAGGAATTGGTTTACTATCCTAATTGGCATGCCTGATGGAAATCTTGGACTAGGGTTCACAGGTTCGGGATTGCTTGGGATGATTTATTTTTTCTGGATCAAGAGTGATTGACTTCACTCCACCATTGCTTCTAAAAGGTCCCTCAACTTCTTGCACACACCTTCAAACAAATTTAACCTAAATTTGCTGATAGCTAAAACTAAAAAACACACAAACTTGAATACGACTGATAATATGAACAACAACATTCAAATATAAACCCTCAAAACAACATCACTATTTTTATATTAACTCTAATAATAAACCAGAAATACTATAGCTCAATAACTTAAAAACTCTAACCACTATACTAGACCAAAAATGCTAGAGATTAAAAACTTAAACTCTCTAACCACCATACTAGACCACCCTACATATCCTTTATAGACTAGGAAGAAGAGAAGGTACAATGGATCTAGATGAACTGAAGAGGCATCTTTAGTTGCAGGCTCTTTGTTCCTTCATGCATACTACTTCCTTAGGCCTCTCGAGTGAGAAACAATATTCAGATTCTTAGTCTTTTTTTTATAATTACAATTATGCAATCTTGGTGTTAATATTGCCCCTTTCCCAAAGTATTAAAGGGTTCTAGCTCAATGGAAGAGAGTTTTCTTTACAAGAAGAAGGTTGAAGGTTCGGTTCCTCCGTTCCCTAATGATATTGCAATATTGATATTTTTAATATTTAATATATTTATTATGATTTATTATGGCTATAGGGGGGTGGTATCAAACCATTTTTGTATGTTGCTACGAGGGGGGTTATAAAATTAATTCGTATGACACTATCAAAGGGGCTCAAAACTACCCTTGTATGTTACAACAAGGGGGTTCAAAATCCCCCCTGTAAGTTTATATGAGGGGGGTTCATAACTGCC